>RJWT010026020.1:0-15955 GCA_004365215.1 Cuniculus paca | reverse complement strand
CCTATTAGCTGAGTGGTGGCCCCATCTCCTGGGTGGCTGACTCACGATCCTACCTTCCTGAGTCCACTCTGCCCCAGCTACATCGGGGTCTGAGTGGGACACTCCTAGCATGGCACCCTGCAAGGCTAGTGGCCCTGTTCCTCAGCCCTTTAAGGCTCAGCTAAAGGCCCCCACCTCTACATCTAATTATCCTGACCCCTGGTGTGAACAGCTTCTCTCCCAGCCTCCGACCTGCCACGATTTCTCATGCCTGCTCAGGCTGCGCACGCTGACAAGATGTCCCCACCCGCTGGCCCACGGACCTGCAAACGCACGCTGGCAGCCCCCAATTTAGAATGGTTTACATACGATGCTTTACCATGAGTTTATCCGGGTATTACATAATTTTTGACTCATAGTTTCAGTTTATGGTGGGTTTGTGGGGACAGAACCCCATCCTAAGGAGGTGCACCTGTCAGCGCTCCGCTGTGGCTGTGCTCAAAGCCCACGAGGAGCGTCACAGCCGCAGGTCCCTCATCGTGTCCGCTCTCTGACAAGAAACGCTCGGTGCCGAGGAACAGGCAGATACACGCTGGCCCGTGAAGGAGGGAGGTTGGGAGACCTCGGTAGAGAGAGGGCGGGCCCTGTCCGGGGGCTGCAAGTGGCACTGCGCTGAGGGGGGGCTCGTTAACCAGGTCGTTCAGACGCCACCCTGAGGCAACGAGAAGCCACTGGCCACATTCAGGCAGAGGGGCACCAAGATTTGTTCTTTGAACCCCCGGGCAGAAGAGGGCGGCGCCGTCCGGGAGGAAGCGGCCCATGGATCGAGAAGGAACGCGGAAGCCGGCGGAGGCCGCGGGAGGAAAAATCGCAAACCCGGGCGGCGCGCGAAGCGCCCGGCCCCAAGCGTCTGGCCGGTGGTCTCGGGGCTGGGAGGATCTCCGGGATGACAGGCGGGCAGTGGGGCCCGGACCGCGGCTCGGCCAGGCTTAGGACCCCGGGCCGGGGAGGAGGGCACGCGGGCAAGCGCGGGTAGGGCGGGGTCCCGCGGGCCGGGCCGGGCCGGGCCGGGAGGGCCGCAAGCCCGCCTCCGCCAGTCCACACGCACCTCCTTGGCGATCACCGCGATGCATACCGCCATCTTGGCCGGCCGCGCTGCGCGCCACGTGACCAACCGACCGCCGTCACGTGGCGGCCCAGGCCCCGCCCCCCGTCGCGCGGCCGTTCCGGGCCCGCCCCGCCCCGCCCCGCCCCGCGAGCGTCTCTAGCGCGGGCCCGACCCCCGTCGGCCGGAAGAGCCGCGCGCCCCGCTCTCCTCAACTCCGCCCGGCCCGGCCCGGCCCGCGCGCCCCGCTGGCCATGGCGGCGGCGGTCTCCCTGCCGAGGGCGCGGCGGCGGCGGCGGGTGCTGCCGCTGCTGCTGCTGGTGAGCGCCGCGGGGTTCGCCGCACTGGGCGCCCCGCAGCCCCCCAATATCGTGCTGCTGCTCATGGATGACGTGAGTGCGGGCGGCGGCGGTGGGGAGGGTTCACCCCAGACCCGGCCCGGGCCCCAACCATGGCCCTGACCGGGACCCCAGCATCACCGCGAGTCTCACCACCGCGGCCCTTCCTCGCCGGGCCCCTCCGCCGCGGGCTGGGCGGGGGCTGCTCGCTGGACTGGCGCCGGGGCGCAGGTGCGCAGCCCGGCCGTCCCTGTGTGCGCTTCTGCCGTGGCCACCAGGAGATGGGAAACTGCGCGGGCGCGCACCGGGCGTGTCCGCTGGACAGCTGTGGAGCGGAGGTTTGGGGCGGTGTCCTGTGGGGGAGGGTGGCTGGGAACCCTCGCGCCCTCGGCCGGGGGCTCTGGGGTGGGCAGGCGGAGCTGCGCTGCCCGCCCTTTTAAGTAGGGCTCTTGGCCCCTGACACCCAGAGCACCTGCAGGACTCCTGGCTGGGTCGGTGGCGCTGTAGTGGGACTGATCACTGGCGCAGCCCTGCACACCTGGAGCCCAGCCCAGCCTGGGCAATTATAGCGAGACCTGGAGTTAGAATTTAAAAATTCAAAAGTAAAGACAGACCCTGGGCTTAATCCTCGGTACTTTTCTATTCAAAGGACCAGAAATGAATTCAGACTCAAAGGAACTAAAGCAGTGCCAGAGATTGCTGTCTGGGCACAGCAGTGCACACCTGTCATCCGAGCTTCTCAGAAGACTAACACTTGGGGGTCACAGATTCAAAGCCAGCCTGAGCAATTCACTGAAACCCCATCTCAAAATAAAAAATCAAAAGGGCTGAAGATGTAGCCCAGTGGCAGAGCACTTGCCTACCACCGAAAATGAGGGGGTGGAGAGAATTTCCTGGCCCTCCCCTGAAGGGCAGAACAGACCACCCTGGCTGCAGGCAGGTGAAGCGGTCCGCTAGGTCTCTTAGCGGTGCTGCCCTAGTCTGACCCTGTGATGACTCATCCCTTACTCTGTGGTAGCACCAGGTGACTCGGGCTCAGCAGTCTTGTGGTCAGCTGACCTAGCAGGATGGCCCGCTATCTCAGCTGGCTGAGGCTGTGGGCCTGGCCTGGGTCGGACCCTGGAGCCAGACACACTGCAGGGAGGGGGAGATTGCTGACCTGCCCAGCAGGCCCCTGGGGCCCACTCCCAGAAGGGCCGCCTCAGCTGAGGAGGTAGCTGATTTATCTGGTTTACCTGGCCAGGGGTACAGGCAGGTGCTCCACATGCCAGCTGACAGGGCATAGCCTCAGCACATGGAAGGCCTCCGGCCACCTTCCCTGGCCACACACTGTCCTCCCCTGCAGACTGGCTGCCTCTGCCAAGATCGTGTCTGGACCCAGAATCGGCAGCTCCATGGCTCTGCCCATGCAGGCCCACACCCGTGGAGGGTGGGCCATCTCTAGCTGGGATTGTGCAGGAACCGTTGCCCACCGTGAGCTGACTACCTGCAGCCCAGTCTCCGTGGTCTAGGCATCGCTAGTCAGGCAGAGGTGCCAGGCTCCCCCCTTCCTTCTTAGGGGATGCAGTTGTAGGAAAGGGGGCTCCCAAAGCCAGTGTGCTGCACCTCGTGAGGGGTACTTGCTTGCCGGCCACAGTGAGCTGTGAGGGACCCTGCCTCCCACACGGGCAGGGTAGCAAAGTTACAGTGCCGCCATCAGCTGGGGCAGGGACAGCAAAGTCAGGTCATCAAGTGGCCTCAGAGCCATGCATGCAAATGGGGCTTTCTGGGTGAGTCCAGAAGCCCATCTCCGCTCAAGCCTGGGGCTACCTGAACGTAGAGCGCTCAGTGTCTATGCCTTCCGTGGAGGACACTACAGTCTCACACTCGTCTTAGTGGTTGCCCAACCCTAACCAAAAGGCAGAGCCTCAGTCGAGGGGTTGTCACTTGTGGCCACAGCACCTTCTCTCCCGGTGAGTGTGGACAATCATCTGGGGGCTTTGGCACTGTTTTCTTCTTTGCAGTGCTAGAGATCACACTGAGGGCCTCCTGAATGCCAGGCTAGCCCTCTACCATTGAGCCCCATCCCTAGACTTATTTTTGAGCTGGTCTTCCTGAGTTTCCAGGCTGGCCTTGAACTCATGATCCTCCTGTAGTCACTGGATTGCAGGCGGTCACCACCCCACCTGGCTCTTTGGAACTTTTGACATGAGGGAAGGATGCTTCATGGTTCCAGGGGCTGGGCATGGCATGACCCGTGGTCACTCAACCTCTGGGTCCTGCACAGGGACAGTCACTTCCCACTTTTATGAGCAGGAAGGCCATCAAGGAACAGGAAGAGGGGTTGAGCAGAAAGGGGTTCATCGGGCAGCCTGGGACTGCTGTCCTCAGAGGCCCAGGGAGCAGGTTGCACTGGTGGCCCCTGCCTGGGACTGTGGGTGCGTCCCCACCATCCTGTGGTGGGAATGGCTTCCAGGCCTGGACTGTGCACAACCGTGATTTACAAGGGTGCCTGCCTTCCTCCAGCGTGTCAGGGACCTTACTGCCCACTTGGCAGAGGCTCCCCCACGACCACCTCCGATAGAAGCCCCACCCCAGCTCTTCACCAGCTTCCTGCTTGACACCATGCACGTGTGTTGTCACTCTGTGGCCCAGGAAGCAAACTCCTGTGGGCTCCTCTGGGGGCTGTGGAAGTGGCCCTGGCCTCCTTCCCTGTGTACCCCTGCGGCTGGCTTTGCTGCCTGTCCTTTCACTGCAGAACCACAGCCTCGAAGCCTGCAGGTGACCTGTGGCTCCTTGGCTGAGGGTTTCCACCCTCCCTGCTTCCTGAGTGGCCAGTGCTGACAGCTCAGCCTGTGTGCCGTGAAACATCTCCACCTGCCTCCAGTCTGCTCCTGGCAGCCCAGGAACAAGTTAGCAGATCCCTCCGAAACAGCTGCACCGCACAGGCCTTCTTGGAGCAGCCAGGGCTCCGACACAGAAGTGTCCTGCCTCCCGGGGCAGCAGTGGCAGGGAGAGTGGAAGCAGGACGTACAAGTGCACCTGGGCACCTCGGGTGCTGTGATTGCAGTGGGTGTCTGCCCCTCCTAGCGGTGCCAGGTTGTGCCCGGCTCCAACCTCCTGCTTCTTGGCCTCCCTTGTACCCAGGTTGGCCGTGTGGCATAGATCTGGCCTGGCGCCTTCCTGAATGACAGGGGCACAGACCAAGGCCCTGCAGGCCTCACCCTGCGTCTCCTCCTAGCTGAAGCACAATGCTGTGCCCAGAGGTGCGGGCCCAGCTGTGCCCATGAGGCGAAACGGGCCCTGCTGGGGCTCCTGGCTGTGTCCTGAGGATGCCCCGGCCCAGCCAGGCATACTGGCTCCGTCCCTGGACGAACAGATGTGCAGGGCTGTGCCCCTGACTCAGTGACTGAGGCACCGCCCCTTCTGTCCTCCAGTGTGGCTATCTTAGCTACCCACCCTCCTCACCCTGCTCCTTCCTGCTCAGGTACCTCTGTCCAGGCCAAGCCAGTGGTGCCCATTGTCACCAAACGGAAAGGCCATTTCAGTGGCTTCAGAACATTCTGGAAAGGGCTAGACAGAATCACGTCCCACAGATCCTACAGCTAAAGGGGACTTTGCAGGGCAAATTCCAGCCTGAGTCAGCCCCAAGGCCCCAAATGTCGAGTGTCTGGCCAAGAGCTGGAGAAGGGGAGACAGGCAGAGTCATCCTTGGGTCCAGTCCTCACCAGCCCTGGACAAAAGACTGGGCTGCTGGCCGTTGTGGCCAGCTCTCCTGGGACACTGCTGGGTCAAGCTTCCCGACCCAGCCTCAGGGGCCCTGACCTCCCTGCACCCCAAGTAATCTCGATCACTGACTTACTAGAATCTAGTGAATCTGAAGAGCCAGCACCTCTAGGCCCAGGAGAGCCGAGGACTGGCACTAGCTGAGAACGAAGACCAGGGCACCCACGCTCTCCTCTTTTTATAACCACCCCACTGAGACCTAGGTCACCTGGTGACTGTGCACAGTCTCACAGGGTTGGCACCGTCACTGAGCTGTGTGGCCACCATGTGGTGTTAGGTCTGTTTGTCACCTTACCTAGAAACCCCACCTAACTGCTGGCCACAGCCTCCTTCCTGTCTCATTGGCTTCATCTTTCTTGGATGGTCCATGGCATTCTTCATGGCTGAGTAGTATCCCACAGCATGTTAGCCTCCCGAGACGTCCCAAGTTACCACAGGGTGGTTGGCCTGAAATAGGAGAGGCACGTCTGCCAAGGTGCTGGGGGCCAGGGTGCTGCAGAGCTGCCTCCACGGGGCCCTCCCAGCACGTCTGTCTCTGGAGTCTCCTTTGGGAACTTTGCTGACCTGACCCAGCGTGACCTACCCACAATGCATTCTGTCTTCGAAGTCCCTATTTCCAAAGACAGCCACATGTCCCAGGCGAGTGTGAACTTGGGGCCCTGTCCATCACACGGGGTGACTGGGTTGGTCCCAGCCCAAGGTTGTAGCAGTCACACCTCTGTGGACACTCATGACCATCTGGACACAGGCTCTGTGCCCCCGAGTGCAGCCCTGCGTGGGAGGCTGGGTTGGCCGCTGTCTCGAGGAGCTCACTGCCTGCTCTACAGATCTGAATTGGCGTGCCGCTGTGTGTGGATGCTGCTGGTTCCCTGGAGGTTGTGCCCTGCCCTGAGGAAGGGCATCCCCTCCCCAGGGAGCCAAACAGGGCCTAGCTGCGGAGCAGAGGCCAGCAGGGCCAGATTGGGTGTGAGCTTGTGGTTTCCTGGGCAGTGTGGGGCCATACTCAGTCCCCCCAGGACAGAACGCTGTGTGCCAGAAGGGTTCACTCCACATCTCTGCTCTTCCGTACAGATGGGGTGGGGTGACCTGGGGGTGTATGGAGAACCCTCCAGAGAGACCCCAAACCTGGACCGCATGGCTGCAGAAGGGATGCTGTTCCCCAACTTCTACTCCGCCAACCCTCTGTGCTCACCGTGTAAGTCCATGACACTGCCTGCCCAGGGACCCGGCTGTCCCATGGGGCGCCCTGCCCATGGTCCGCCAGCCCTGGCTCTGCAGGGGGAGGCCACCGGCCCTGGAGCCTGTCTGAGATCCTCCAGGTCAGCCTCCGGCCCTCAAGGCTGCTCTATCCTCTGTCCCAGAGGAGTGGCTGTCTCTCCTCCCCCAGAGAGAGTCACTCCCGCCAGAGAGGAGGTGACCTGGGAGAAACCACAGCTGGCGAGAGGTCCTCACTGACGCACATGTCACCCGTGGCGCGGTGGCTGTTCCATAGCCTACAGGGCTGGCGAGGGCCTGGGACAGGGCGGAGCTGTACGTGCAGAGTGCACCTCCATCTGTCAGCAGGAAGTTGTGCCCACGGCCTGGGGCTGCAAGGCCGGAAGAGATGGAAAGCCCTGCGAGCACCGTGTCACCGGGCTGCGTGAGGAGCTGCGGAGCAGGCCAAGCTTCTACCAAACGCACCCTCACAGTGTCTATTTGTCACCTCCTGCAGCCAGGGCGGCCCTGCTCACTGGACGGTTGCCCATCCGCAACGGCTTTTATACCACCAATGCGCACGCCAGGAACGGTAGGTGCTGGGGCCCAGGCGTGGCTGGGATGGGATGCAGTAGGGGGAAGCCAGCTGCAGCCACCCTGGCCCCTGTTGTGCAGACTCTGGCTTTTGTCCTGAGGTCACCGGTGGACCCATCCCAGCTTACCTAGTGCCCCCTCCCAACACCCCACCCTGCTCCCAGGCACTGCCCAGCCTGCGTGGAAAGCAGGGCATCCCTTCCTCAGGGACTTCACGCCCTCCTGGGATGGCAGAGAGCTAAGAAAACCAAGGGGTGGGTGGTCCCAGCAAGGAATGTTCTAGATACAGTGCTGACACCCAGATGGGTCCTCCATGGGTGCCTCCCAGATGGGATGGGATTGCAGAAGCCCGAGGAGAGGGGAGTAGGGAGCTGGGCACAAGCTGTGCCTTATTGCAGTGAGCCGCCACCAGGCCAGGCCAGGAGGCTGAGACAGGCAAAACGCCTGGAGAGGGGCTGGGCGCCCTTTGCCCATCCCCCTTGGAGGGGCATGGGAACCCTGAGAGGGCCGCATGGACATGCCGTGCCCCAGTCCGCGCTGCCTGGTGGCCAGTGCTCACACGCAACCCCACCCTTCCAGCGTACACACCCCAGGAGATAGTGGGCGGCATCCCCAACTCCGAGCGCCTCCTGCCTGCACTCCTGAGGGAGGCTGGCTATGCCACCAAGATCGTGGGCAAGTGGTGAGTGTGCAAGCAGGGGCCATGGCCAGGCCTAGCCTGCAGGCCTGCTCCGTGGCTGCGAGCAGAGCCCTGCTCAACACCTTGCTGTCAGCCCTCTGCTTCAGGCTGCTGCATCTTCACACAGTGCCTTGCTGGGGGGACACCAGCCAGCCCTGGAGGGTGCAGTCTGGGGAAAGCTGCTCTGCTAAGAGGAGGGTGCCAGCCCCCAGTCTCACGGCACAGCAGGCGGTCGCGTGGCTCTGCTGTCCTGTTGTAGGCACTGGATTTCTCTTACTCCCTGGGACCTCAGGTGTAAAAACCTGTGGCCAGGGCCATGGGAGCTCTTCCCACCTGTACCCAGGGATTGTCCCCAGCTCTGCCCTCTGTGAGCACCCTTCTGCCCGTGGCCTCTTGTCCCTCCCCTTGGGGACAGCTTCTCCAAGGACACTGACAGTTGTGAGGCATCTGCTGAGAGCATCCAGGCTGCTGGAGACTTGTAGGGGACGAGAGGGAACTGAGCTTGCCCAGGAGGTGTGGCTGCAGAGTTGGCAGATGCATCGGGCTGGGGGATTCTTCTCGCTAGGGGCCAGGAAGCCACATTGAGGCCAGCCCTCGAGGACTGCACAGGCCCCAGAGTGCCACCCACATGGCCCAGAGCTCTGTCCCTGGGGCCCAGCAGCTCTGTCATGGCCCACAGCTTCCAGTTCTCGGTGCTGAGACAGGTGGTAGAGCCCACTGGCGGAGAGCAGTGACCGGGAGGAGCAGGTACCGAGCAGACTTGGAGTACCAGCACTTGCAGACCTGGGATAAGGATGCCATGGGTGTCAGGCCAGCTGCTCCTCAGCGAGGGGGTCCCCGTCTCCACAGGCCCTGTCGCCCTGCCTTGATGTCCTTCCTCAGGGTACCCAGACATCAGCACCCAGGATCCAACGTCCTTGGCCTGACCAGGTCCTGGGACGACACAGCCTTTCCAGAGTCCCTCATTGTGAGCGTGGCTGGCACTGTCTCCACTCTCCACTCCTGTTTGGGGACAGGTACGCTGGCCTACCCCTCCCCTGAGCAGGACCCCAGCTCACTTTATCCTGCACTGCGGCCTCGGTGCTGCTGGACACAGATGCAGGAGCCACATGTGGCGAGGCAGCCGCCCGCCATCAGGGAAGACCAGTCGTCGTAGCATGGCCTGAGGGCACGTGAGATGCAGAGGACTCAGTGTGGACCCCAGGCCCGGAAGGGCAAGAAGATGGAGGTCCAGGCAGTCTGCACCATGGAGCCGGCTGCACCTCGACCAGGCTCTTCCCCCAGAGCAGAGAAACCAAGTCAAGACAGACAGCTTACCTGAAGCCCAGGCGGTTTGGAGCCCAGCCTTCTGCGCCACTCCTGTGACCCAGTGCAGGGTCCCAGGCATGTCAGAGCAAGGCCTCCTACTGTGTCTACCAAGGCCCGTCCCTGTGCAACTCAGAAAGAGACCCCTGCTACTGGTGTCCCTGCCTCCCTAGTGGCAGCTTTTGTTGGCATTCTTGGAACTTGAGCAGAACTCATGAGAACCAAAGTCTGTGACGCAGAGCCACACTGCTCCAAAGACCAAAGAAGTTGGACACCCCCAGGGTGGGACAGGCCCTGTGCAAGGCCACCGGAGCCCAGGCACCCTTCTCTGCCAGGTGGTGGAGGGGCCATGAGAGGTGTCCTTAGAAAGGGGGTGTGTGGAGCAGGGGGGCTCTCGCAGGGGCGCCCACAGCTGTGCCAGACGCCTGCGGTGGGTGGAACCCAGCAGTCCCTCACCTCAGGCGCATTAGCCTCTTGTCTGCACAGCTCATGCACTGTCGCTGGCATGGGCATGCTGCCATCTGTGATCGCCTGGCTGCAGCTCACAGCCAGGTCGGGGACCCAAGGACAGCCCACCACTGCTGCCTTCCTGGAAGTGACACCTCAGGGGACATGTGGCACAGGAACACAGCCCCCCGCATCCCTGGAGGCAGCTGGCCCTGGGTGTGCTGGGAGGTATGGGGTCTGCGGGGTTGGCAGCATTTGGAGATCTCTCCCTATGCACCATCCTCCAACGCCCTCCCCACCTACCCATCGCCGCAGGACACACCAGCCTGGCCGTGCCCAGACACCCTGGCCACGGCTCAGCCAGAGGAGGGTGGTGGGCTCCAGCACTTCCTTCTGGGATGGGGGCTGGCTTTCCATGTCGTGCAGCCAGTGGATTGCGTACACCGGGAGCTGGGTGCTTGTTCATTACTTGTGATGTCGAAGCGTCCCCAGGTATGGTTCCTGTTTCTAGGCACCTGGGTCATAGGCCCCAGTTCCACCCGCTGAAGCATGGATTCGATGAGTGGTTTGGATCCCCCAACTGTCACTTTGGACCTTACGACAATAAGGCCAAGCCCAACATCCCCGTGTACAGGAACTGGGACATGGTTGGCAGGTACCGAGTTCTGCTCCACTCCACTGTCCCCCAGCAGCTCAGGGGGGGCGAGACCTGAGCCACCTGCACAGTGCTGGTGTCCTGGGCCCCAGGAGCTCTGGCTTCTGGGAGTCTTGCCCAGAGTTCTGGGACCCAGCCTAGTGCCTTGTCAACCTGTCTGGGGGGCCAGAGATCGCTTTGGGACGCTGAGTCAAAAGGGCTTCACGGCTTTGTTCTTGGCTGCAGAGGGCAGGGACCCTGTGCTGCCCCAGGAGGCTGCAGGCCATGGCCTCCATGTGCAAAGGAGGCACTGGGAACAGCCTGATCTGGGATTCGAGGAAGTCATCCCAGTGGGGCCAGTGGGTTGCCTGGTGTGGACACCTGCAGCACTTGGCCTGTGCCTGGCCCAGGTCTTACTTGAATAGTTGGTTTAACATTTCTTTTTTCTGTGTGTGTGTCTGTGTATAAACTTCATTAGTGAACCAAAAACACATGCCAACACCAACCATTGCTGGAATTTTTTTTTTTTTTTTTTTTTTTTGTCTCTTTGAGACAAGGTCTCATTGTGCAGTTCAGGCTGGTCTTGGGCTCACTTTGTAACCCAGGCTGGTCTGGAACTTGCAACAATCCTCCTGCCTCAGCCTCAACCATTGCCTTTTTAAAAATTATACCTTCAAGCCAGGCGTAGTGGCTCATACCTGCAGTCCCACCACTAGGAGGCTGAGACAGGAGTATTGTTGCAAGTTCGAGACCACCCTGGGCTACAAAGTGAGCTCAAGGCCAGCCCGAACTGCACAGGGACATCCTGTCTCAAAAAATCACACATAAAATAGAGAATACCTTCAAGTTAGCCTGTACTACCAGCTACCCAGGAGGCTAAGGCAGGGGCATCCCAATTTCATGGGTAGCCTGGGTACTTAGCAAAACTCAAAATCAAAAAGGGGCCAAGGAGGTAGGTCAGTGGTTGAGCACTTGCCTAGCACTCACGAGGCCAGGTCCCAGCTCCACCACTACAAGAGAAGGGAAACTTCTGGGGTCTAATTGCCTTGCGCACAGCTCCCCACCCCAGCGTGCATTCCGGGGGCCACACGACCACTGCCCCAGTCCGTTCTGGGCGTTGGCACCCCGGGAAGCCATTGCCCTTAGCTGCGCCCCACCCCAGCCTGAGTAACCGAGAGCGCTGGGCCAGTGAGGAGGGCTCCCAGTGCTTGTTCTGACTGGACCCCTGTCTGGGAGGGCAGGCTTCAAATGGGACTTTCTGTCTCCTAAACAAGTCAGGGACATCAGAAGGGGAACTCACAGCTGACTGTTTTCCATCTGGATCGTGTTTTCAGATTTTATGAAGAATTTCCAATCAACGTGAAGACAGGAGAATCCAACCTCACCCAGATCTACTTACAGGTGAGGGGCTGGGCAGGTCAAGGGCAGCACGGCACAGACACGTGAGCGGCCAGCCAGGGGGACACAGGGCAGACGGTGACAGCTGTACTCCCCAGGAGGCCCTGGACTTCATCAGGCAGCAGCAGGCTGCCCGGCACCCGTTCTTCCTGTACTGGGCTGTGGACGCCACACACGCCCCTGTGTATGCTTCCCGGCCTTTCCTGGGCAGCAGCCAGCGCGGGCGGTGAGCACCTGGAGCAGTGTGGGCCTGGGGCTCCAGAGACCTGGGTGGCAGAGGGGGCTGTGTTATCCCTGTGGGCCCCGCCCCCATGGGTACCCCTCAGCCACGGCCAGCCTTTTCCTGGTGCTCTGTGATGCCCCCAGTGTCCTGCTGATAGGCTGTCACCATCCACAGGTATGGGGATGCAGTTCGGGAGATTGATGACAGCGTGGGGAAGATTCTGAGCCTGCTGCAGACCCTGAGCATCTCGGAGAACACCTTTGTCTTCTTCACCTCGGACAACGGTGCTGCCCTCATCTCTGCTCCCAGCCAAGGCAGGTGCCTGGGGTCCGGGAAGCAGCCACACAGTGAGCCCTCCATAGTGTGGGTCCAGGCAAGGCCTTGGCACCCCGGCCTCCACAGTCGCAGTCTGGGACTCCCAAGGGCTACAAGGACTGGGCTGGGGCTGGCTGCGTTTGCTAGACCCCCCAAGAGCTTGGGGCCCCCAGAACTGCTGGCTGGGACCCCATCCCGGGGAGATGGGCACCAGAGGTCCCCGTTACCCCCGGAACTTGCAGCCAGAGCCTCCTACAGGAGCCCAGTCACCCAAGACCCAAACCTGGCCTGGCCATTTGTGCCCCCATCAGGTCTCTGCCTCTGGCACGACCTTGGAAAGGAGGATGGGAAGCAGGAGGGGCGGGGCCTGATGGGCGATGGCTCCCCAGGTGGCAGCAATGGCCCTTTCCTGTGTGGGAAGCAGACCACGTTTGAAGGTGGGATGAGGGAGCCTGCGATTGCATGGTGGCCTACGCACATCCCTGCTGGCCAGGTGAGTCAGCGCCACCATGGCGGCTGGCACTAGAGGCTGTGGATTCAGCAGTGTTGGGGGACAGGCGGTGGGGTGCCCTGGTGCTGCCAGCATCCAGAGAGGCCCAGGTGGGCTGGACGTGTGCGGCTGTCAGCCACAGGCTGTGATCTGTTGGGAAGGTGTGCAGGGGACAGTGGTGTGCACAGTGTGTGTCCTGCTGCATCCCCGGCCTGGCCCAGCTTCAGCACCCACCCCCGTGCAGGCCCAACCTGTCCGTCCCCACCACAAGCACAGCTCCCCAGCCTGGCACCCCATGCCTGCCCACTGCATCTCTTTCCTGGTCTTTTCTGGTCTCCTGGGGCACTGCTCCATCCTGGGGGCAGCTCTTTACCCTTGTAGTGGTGTATGGGGAGCCTGAGGCACCCACACACTTGGGGACAGCACCCTGTGGCCTCTTGTGGTAACTCCTAGAGGCTCCAGAGCTCTGGCCAGCTGTGCTCCCAGGCCCACTGACCCCCCTGTGGGCTCTATGACCACAGCTGACTCTGACCCTGTGGCATGTGGCTGCCCGAGTCCATGGACCAGCTGGTTGGGCTGGGCGGGGCTAAGGCTGCTGGTGAGTCAGCCACATCCACTGCAGGTGAGCCACCAGCTGGGCAGCATCATGGACCTTTTCACCACCAGCCTGGTCCTTGCGGGGCTGAAGCCACCCAGCGACAGGGTGATTGATGGCCTCAACCTGCTCCCCGCCATGCTGCAGGGCCAGGTGACGGACAGGTGGGTGCCAATGACACGCGCCTGTGCCTCAGCCCTTCCAGCTGGTGGCCATGGCCGGTGTTGCACAGAGCAGAGGGAGACCCCCAGTGCTCACTCACTCTGTCTGACATGTACGCACCTTAGTGCGCACACATGCTCCCCCGCCCACCCTATAGTCCCGATTGCTCTCAGTCTTGGCCTGATTCTCCCTTTGTAAATTCCCCCTCCACCCGCATCTGTCACCATCTTGTTCACACAGACTGAGTTCTGGGCAGCTGTGCGGAGCGTAGACTTAGAAGCTAAATATCGTGACAGACGGTGGAGGCAGTGTGCAGGGCTCCCTGTGGGGCCTCTGGTTTTGTGGGGGAGTTTGCCCTCGTTTTCAGAATTGCTTATTTTTGTCTTGAAATCTGGCCCAAGACCTCAGTTACTACTGAAGAGAGAAAGTACTGAGCACCCCGTCCTGCCTCACCAGGGGCCAAGCCTTGCAGCCTCGTGGGCCACCCCCTTTCCTTCTTTCCTTCTTTGCTGGGGGGAGACCTGGGGTGGAGCCCAGGGCCTGGCGCAGGTGGGCAAGCTGTGCCCTGAGCCACCCCCAGCCACTCTCCATGTCTCTGGACAGCCCTATCTCGCCTGGGTCATCTCTGTAAACCTCATCTGAAGCCTGGCTCACCAGCCACGCACTCTCTCAGGCCTGGCTGCCCCTCCCCTCCCTTCCTGCAGGCCCATCTTCTATTACCGTGGCAACACCTTGATGGCTGTCACCCTCAGCCAGCACAAGGCCCACTTCTGGACCTGGACCAACTCCTGGGAAGAGTTCACACAGGTACAGGGCTCAGGCACAGGTCCTGGGCAAGGTTGGCTGGCATCTGTGTCCACTCTAGCCCACTGTCCTGAGCAGGGACACGTCTGTGCTGGGACCAGGATGGGTAGGCATCTGGGGTGGGTGCTGGGATGCTTCTGCTGCCCTAAGTGTGCTTCCAGGATGCCCAGAGCTGCTCAGACGAGGTGGGACATCCCCTCCTGGGACATCCAAGGTGCAGGCCCAGGGCTGGCCTGGCTGGGGCCATCAGGGTCCCTATCAGGGTGCCGACCAAGGTGTGAGGGGAAGTGCCTGTGCCCCACCCAGCCCCTGGGCTTGTCAAGGCCTTTAGATAGTGTGAAAACCCTGCTAATTTGCCTTCATTGGGCAGAAAATGAAATTTAAGTTAATGAGAAATACAAGTACTAGAACACTCAACCAATTGGGAGGCAAACTGCAAACTGGCCCAGGAGCTGGGTGAGGATGGGTATGGAGTGAGGCTGAGCCAGGAAGTGGGGTGGGCATGGAGCCAGCGGGGGAGCCTGTATAAGATGGACTTGGAGCTACCTGCAGGGCTGGGTCTGGAGGGCACCAAGTGCAGGACCAAGTGCCTCGGGGTGTGCCCAGGGCACTGCCCCTGTCTTGCCTCCGGGGGCCCAGGGCTGCTCCTAGAGAGTGCCTGAGAGGCCTGAAGGAGCCCTTCGAGGGATCAGGGGGGCCGTGAGCTAGCCCTGGGGACAGGTCCTGGGGACAGGTCCTGAGGACACCCTCTGCCTCTCATCTGCAGCCCTCGGGGCCGGGTGTTTTGAAACAGGTCAGGGCTGCATGAGTCCCTCCCTGGCCCCTGGCTGTGACTGGGCACATGGTGGCTGCTTAGTCCCTTTGGCCTCCTAGGCCCAGGGACACCTGGGAAGGCTCTCCGCCACATCCGCAGAGGTCCCAGGGTGGGGGTGTCAGGAGCTCACCCCAGGGACCCGGCCCTCTTACCACCCCCCACTGATACGTCCCTCGTCCCTTCCTTCCTGGGCTGGTGCTGGGGGTCAGGACTGACGACGAGCCCAGTGCAGGGCAGGGGTGCCAGCCTCGCAGCCAGGTTGGGTCCCTGCTGTCCATGCTGTGGCCTGCCCGCATGCCTGGGGTCCCGGTGCTGTAGGCTCACCACGTGCCTGTCACAGTGGCTAGCTGCAGGTGACAACCCACTCTGCTGTCCCGTGGTAGCTGCCAGGTGGCGAGTGGCAGCCCCGTACCACACGGCCCATATGCAGCCCCAGTGCTGCGTGACCGTGGGTAACACGCAAAGGGTGTCAGACCCTGCCGTGTGGCCTCTGAACTCCTTGCCTGCACCCTCCCCACCATCCTGCCTCTGCAGTCAGCACTTGGCCCCCTGCCACCACCTGTGCCCCTGCTCTGGGACCGGCACTGCCGCTGGAGCTACCCAGAGGGGTGTTGTGGGCAGCCAGGCCGGCGCCCCTCAAGCAGCGCGGTTCTGAGAGGCATGCTGCACCAGCTGGCAGGTTCTTAGTAACAGCGTGTTTGATTCGTATCCAAATCACAGTCAGCATCTTTGTCTAGACGTGGACACGGCCTTAACTACCTGGCAGTTAGTGCTGAAGGTGGTGGCTGCCACAGTGCAGGTCACGTGCAGGGTGCTCAGGAGGGCACTGGTATCATCTGGTGTGGCTGGTCACTGCTCGAGCCCTGCGGTGCCTGTCCTCAGACCCAGGCTCTGCAGCTCAGTGTAGACGGGAATCGCATGGGTGTCTGACCGCTGGCTTCGCTAGAGCAGAACATTCGCTGCTCCCTGGCCAGCTCTTGGCACAGCCTCAGGGTGAGCAGCCGAATGCCATGTCCCCTCGGCAGGCCCCTGTGCACCCACTTCCAGAGCCAGGCCCAGCCCTGCTGTACAGTGACCTTGGGGGCTGTTGGAGCTGTGGGTGGCAGGGGCTTCC
>RJWT010026019.1:0-15952 GCA_004365215.1 Cuniculus paca | reverse complement strand
TTTTTCCCCTCTCTGAACTACATCCTTGACCCAGCCAAGCCCACTGCTTATGGATGAAGCCACTAAGCCAATATTTGCTGACATTTGGGGTTTTATGTGGACTTGATCCTGCAGATAAAAGGCTCCAAAAAAGAATTATCCTGCAGAATATCCCCAAAGGTCTCATTTACTGCTCCCAGCAGAGAATTGGGCACTGTAGGAATGAACAACCTCTCATTTGGCTAATTCACATTGCATTCCTGGAAGTGAGGCATTTATAGCCAACCCAACACCATAGTTCTAAAAGATATTTATGAGCCAAGGACTCTGCTGCCACTGGACATACCCCTTGGAAGAAGGCTGTAGTCACTGGCCATTTGGCAGGCCAGGTCAAATTTCATGCGTGCTAATTTTCTATAGCTATATCCCTCTGGTATCCATAGTGGAGTCACTGTCAAAATGCTTGTTAAGACTATTTTTAAAAAGTTCTATTTAGCACCGAAGTGATGCCAGAAATTCAGCCTATAAAGAAAGATGACAAATGATCACTTCCTCTTCCAATTCTGTCCGAGGCCCGAAGCTGGAAGACTTACTGCAAAGACTATTCTTGGACATTCAAGACAGAAGTTTCTTTTTTATTATTTTTAAAGTGTCAATCAAAATGCAATGTGATTAGCATTCTTTGGGAGTATATGTACAATGTGTGAGCCAATGAACATTACCAATGGAAGAATTGTCATTATGGAGATGAAGAGCATGGATAAATGTATCTAAATAGAAGCAGCCAGTATCTTTCCAAGCACTACTTTCCATGAGTATTTATGGGACAGTTATGTTTTGCTACCCACAGGAAGTTGGTTATAAAGGTCCTTATGAAATTTATGATTATTATTATAGTAAACATTCTTGTAGAATTAACACTATACCAGGTCATGTTTTAAGTAGTATTTTATGTCATTATGTCATTTGATGCTTATAAACACTGTAATAGGTCAATATCATTACATTTCTATTTTAAAATGAGGAAACTAAGGCTGAGAGAGGGTAAGGAATTTGTGAAAGGACATGCAGCTAGTATGTGGTAGTGCAGGAAGTTAAAACTCAGGCATTTGACTCCAAAGCATATGAGCTCTTAAGCCCTGCACTGACTGCTACTCAAATGCATGGTCAAACAGGTTGTGTTGATGGTGTTAGGGTAAGATTCAGGTTGGGCACTTAGAAGGGGACTCCTGCATTTCCTCCCCTACATGTGTCCCATGGCACCATCTGCTTTTTCTCTTGCTATTGTGCTGAACGCACTATGTTTCCAGTACGATTTTCCTTTTGCCGTTGTTTGAATGCATCCACCAAAGTCAGTACTTTGGGAATCTAATCCCCAGTGCAGCAGTGTTAGGAAGTGATTGGCTCATGAGGGTGCAGCCTTCATGAGTGGATGAATGTCATCATGGGAGTGGCTTCGGTCCCCTCTTGCTCTCACGCTCTCTGCCAAGTAATGGTGTGACATGAAGGTTCTCACCACATGCTAGCTCAGATTTTCCAGCCTCCTGACTCATGAACCAAATAAATTAGTACTTATACTACCCAGACTCAGCTATTCTGTTATAGCAGTAGAAAAAGACTCAGAACTCTTCTTTCTCCTCTCCCTGGCTCCATGAAATTGGTACTCTGCCTTTGTTGTCTCTGTGTTCCTGACCCCACGCCATATGTTGATTAGGAGCTGAAGCTCAATAAGCCTAGACTGAATGGTATTGTGGATGTGAGTTAAAAAAGACATGAAGGACATCTAGTTTGGGTTTGGGTGGCCATTTAAACAGAAGTATAGCAGTGGGGATCTGCAGAGGGTCTGGGGCCCTTGGGAAAGCAAGGCAAGACTATATTGGCCTTGAATGCCAAGGAGGGACCCAAACCCAGAAAAATCACTATCTGGTGGATAGGGTGAACAGTTTTGGAAGTGTCAGTGGACCTTGATAGCTTGGGCAGCCCTGGAGGAGTCATTGACCAACAAATGCAGACCAGAGCCTTGGGAAGATTTCTGATTGCTGTAAGAGAGAAGCTTAGAGAGAGGACAGACAGGTGACTCAGAGGAGTGAGCAGGCAATCATCTGATGGAAACTTTCCACATGGTGAAACAGGTGGCAACTTCAGTGGGTGCTGGGAACTTTTCTCCCTTCACCCTCCCTCCCTTCCCTGGTGTGGAGGGATGGCCAGGACCTTTGTTCTAGCTCACCAGTTGACTATATCTTATTGAACACCATCAGTTCACACAGTGTTTCTCATCACAGTTACCTTTTCCATCACAAGAGCTGAGCCTGAAAGCCTTCATCTTTTCCCCAAGGCTGCAGTTTCAAATATTGTTTTCCTATCATACAAGGAACCAAAGCTTTTATTGTTACCTCATCATACAGGAGTGGAGAAAAAAATTGTTCACTCTCAGCAAAATTGATGCAAATGCCAACTCTGATTTGAAAACAGCCCTGTCATTGGGAAGCCAAGGTTCTCTCTTATAAGCGCTTCTTGAGTTCCCAAGAGAAGTGGAATAATCATTTATAAGAATAATAAAATCATTTTCTTGGTTTGACAGCACCTGTTTTCTCACACAGCTGGCTACATAGCAGGTGCTGATTCTTGGGTCTCTGATTTGCTAACAAACATTCTCCCTTTTAACACAGCAAAAATCCTCGGGTCATTTCACACTAAAAGCCCACAATGCATCCTTACTTAGTAACTTAGTGGTAGAAGTGAGGCTAGACAGAAACAAGAACTCCTTTTTGACTTTTCACACATGAGTCTATCATTTTTGCTCAGGTGCTCTTACCTACCCTGAATGCCCCCTTGTCTCCTTCAAATTTGCTTCCATCTTCTGGTTAATTTTGCATCAGCTTTCCTGGGATAAAGGAAGCCCAGATTGCTGGTAAAACATCACTTCTGGGTGTATTTGTGATTGAGTTTCCATAAGAGATTTGCACTTGATTTTGTTGACTCAACAAGGAAGGTACTTCTTCACCAGTGTGTGTGGGTATGACTTAATTCATTGAGGACTGGATCAGAACAAAAATACAGAGGGAAGAAAAATTCTCTTTCATTCTCCTTGAGCTGGGACATCCATCTTCTCCTGTCCGTGGTCATCAGTGCTCTGGATTCTTAGGCTTTTGGATTCTGAGACTTACATCAACCTCCATCTTCCAGACATGGATTGAATGACACCACTAATTTCCTGGTTTTCTCTTTTACAGAAAGCAGACCCCAGGACTCCTTGCTTTTGGTTTCCATAATGATGTGAGTTAATCTCCATAATAAAGCTCAATACTTCCACCTGCTATTGCTCTTATTTCTCTGGAGAACCTCCATTAACACACAGGCCTTGAATAGGTGTCATGTATTTGATAAAGGTGGTTCTAGGTTTTTCATCTACTGAAGGCCTATTTGAGCTGTATTCTGAATTATCTGAATGACCCCCCACTAGTCTTTGGTGCTACCCTTGGATTCTGATGTTTGTGGATCTTACTCAGGCTATGGAAAGAGGAGGCTATTCAGTGGGGATTAGTAGCTAGCTAGACTCAGCTCTACCATTTATGACCTTATAGAAGTTACTCATCTCTTTTAGCCTCAGTTTCTATGTCTATAAAATGGAATTGCAATGACAATATCATACAATGTTAGATTAAGAAAAAACAGCATAAAGCTCTTATTATAGTGACTATCATGTAAGCAAGTTCTTCATTAATGATATCTACCATCATTATCTTCCACCTTTTCTTCCTCCTTACTGTCATAATTCCCTGTAATACTCAAAGCAATTAATGCTCTGGAGCATACGTTAAATGCCCAATATGGGGTTAAATCCACCCTCTGAGGCCCAGCAGGCACAGATGCTAAGGCCCGTAATTATTTCAGGGCCCCATGAAAATAATTTTAATTTCTTTTAGGCATATAAAAATGAATCTTGCCTGGATTATATTGATCTTTCCACCAATAGAATCATAAAGTATAATTTTTAATTCTTTAGGCAAAAAGTGTTCCAAAATGGCAAAAGTATCTGGGGCTGGCCCATGAAAATTATAAGAATCTATTTCAATAGATATTAGTTAAAAGACCCATCCTAGGAATATTTTAACTTTGGCCCATCTCCAGGACAATGGGACCTCCAGAACAAGAATTTGCTAGAGTCTTAGGACCTAGTGCAGGGTTGGGTACCCAACTGAAGCATAGGAAATGCGTGCTACTCTTCAGAGACAGAATCAACCTCCTGTCTTCCCTGGCAATCCAAGGCATGTCATGTGACTGTAAGTTTCTTATACTTTTGCAGACTCCAGAAATGTAAACATTAGGGATGTGGATGAATAAAATTCAACAGAAGAGTCATCATTTGACAAATAGACTTTGGATATAAACAGTTTTGGAAATTTAAAACATCATTTCCTTGGTGAAAATGAATAGTTGTACTGAAGCCAGAGTCAGAGCCAGAGCCTTTGGCAAAGGGCTGCCTTAGATCTCTGAGTGGTAGCCTAACCCCTGGAGTCATTGCTAGAACATAAGCATCCATCATTGCCCTAAGCCCCTTCCTTGGGACACAGACACCAGAGATTGGTAATGTCACTACTGAAATCCAAGGAGGTGATAACACAGATTTGGTGGTAGACTCATCCACAAGATCATGGTTCAGTAGAATTGACTATTACAGAAGTGTTTGGCAAAGGACTTTCCACATGGACTCTTCTATTTGGAGTTGTATAAATGATTCCTGGCAATAATACTAGTAACTAATATTTATAGACACTTGCTATGTACTAACCCTCATAACAATTTTGTGGGGATGCTATTTTTTTGGGGGGGGATCGGTGATCAAACTCATGACCTTGCGCTTGCCAGGCAGGCGCTTAAGCCACTGAGCTAAATCCCCGGCCTCAGGATATTATTTTTAACTCTTGGTGGGATACAGTGATCTGGAAGGTGGGTGATTAAAAGATCCTATGTATGTATTCTTTGTGATGTCACTGTAGTTCTCTTAAAGTACATAGCTTCACTATTGAAAATAGAACTGATATAGAAACAATGTTGACTAAAGTTCATTGTGTCCCTACTACTCATCAGGTTCTTTGCATCTAACCTTTGATGTAGGTATTGTCCCTTCTGTTTTATAGATGAAGAAACTGAGGCAGAGGTCATTGTAGTTCACATAAGGTAAAGTCTACTAAGTAATAGATCGGGAATAGCAGGTAGGCAGATTGCTCCAGCATTAGCACCGGCTGTAGGTTCCCTTGCTGAGTGCTTTCTGTTCTCTCTTCTTTACTGCTCCTATTTTAGGACCTCAGATGACAAGGTGGAGCTCTTTATAATGCTAGGTTTGAATCTCGCCATCATCATCTGTCCACCCACGGCCATCTCTCCAGGCCTACTTGTCTGTTTACTTTTATTTCTTGTCCTATCTGTGATCTTCATACTCATTCCCCATTCTTCATAGATTCCTATGTTGATAAGACTTATGTAAAAGTTTGACTAGAGTGAAGATTGTCAGAATTAAAATGGATTCCATGTGTCAAACCTCAACGAAAAAGAAATAAAAATGGGGTTACAGAGAAGGTCTCACATGTGTATGTCCGATCATAAAAAACTACTATAAGAAACTCTGTTAGAATCATCACCTTGCACAAAGCCACTACAACCTTAAACAAAAAATACTTAGGCAAGGATATCTACCCAGCAACTGCCTGTCCAACCTTGGACTGATGCCACCTTTATTATTGATCCTTGTAGACAAGAATAATTGTTTCCAAACCTCTAATGCAATCTCCTTATTTTACCTTTTAAAACCCTTGTCTTTCTTTGCCTCCCTGAATATGCCCATAATTTATTGTGGCATGCCTCCTCCCATGGCAGTGTTCATTCCTGATTAAATTCATTGTCTCTGGAGAATCTCTGTCTCTCTGTCTCTATGTTATTTAGGTTGACAATAACCATATATCCTTAAAAATTCTGGACTTTTTTGTGCAATCTTGAGTTCTACTTTTTATAAAAAGTTTGTCCAATAAAATCTTTTCTGAGTCTCACTTTTCCGATTCAAACCCATGCTTTTAAATCTGTCCATGTCAATTTATGTGTATCTAGTCTACACTGTCACGTGGTTGCCTGGCATTTTATTCTCCAGCACGTTTCACTTAATTATCCTTCCAAAGACGGACCCACAAGCTTAGCTTCCTGTTATTAAAACTAATAGTATTATTGATAAACTCCCTCTTTCTGCATCCCTTACTAGATCTGTGCAAAATCTCTGGAATATGCAAATCAAAGTGGAATCTTATTGCATATAGACATAAACAACCATAATTTTACTAAGTCCTGCTAAATTACTTTCAAAGACAGCTGTATCAGTTTAGAGCTCCCAGAAAGCATTGCATAGTGTTTCCCAACTCTTCACATGCTCGTCTTGGTTATGAATCACTCACTCTTCTAATTTTTGCTTCTCAGATGGGTGAAAAGCATTGTCTTATTCATGATTTAATTTGCATACATTGATTACTGGGTAGTAGGAACACGAATTTATTATTCATTTGGCTTGCTAGTATCTTAATTGCCTATCCATAACCTTGTTCTTTTTTTAAAAAATTAGATTTCTCACCTTTTTTTAAAAAATGATTTGGAGTTTCTGGAAGAGTCTAGGATAGATACTAAACTATTATTGGCATTAGATACGGCAGTATTTTCTTCCATTCTGTTATTGACCTGTTAACGTTGCCTATGGTGTTGCTTATTAAATATATGACTATCAAGTTATCATATTTAACCCATTTTGAGTGTTTTTGTCATGTAGTTACTTGATTATTGGCATTCAAGTACATTTTCTTCTATGAAGTTTATAATTTTACTTTCTGTACTTAGGTATTTATTTCATTTGGAATCTGTTGACATAAAATGACTTCTATGTTTCTCTCTCTTCTAGCAAACCAGTTTCCCAACACCAATGAGTAAACAATTCTCTTTGCTCATATCTCAGTAGCACTACTTTGATCACCTGTCAGTTCTTAAAAATACTTGGTTCTATAGCACACCATGTCTATTTTGTTCCTGTGCCAGTATCATATGGTTGTTATTCTTACAGGTTTGCAATATGTTCTTCTACTAGACTCTTCTTGGGTCTTCAATTTTTTTATTTTGAGACCGGGTCTTGCCATATAGTCCAGGGTAGCTTTGAACTCACTATGTAGTGCAGGCCAGAGAAGATAAAGAAGTTATAAGAAAGAGCAAAGGACAAGAAACTTTTTTTTTTGCATCTAGAGAGTCATATGTAATCCTTGTTTAACTGTAAACTTTAAATTCTGTTTATTTTCTTAAGGTAAAATAGAATTCTGGGGCTAAAAACATCTTTGAGTGCATTTTGATTAAGCATCATTCATTCGTTCAGAATTTTTATATTGAGAATTCAAGTGGCTGATATGGTGCTAGTGCTGAATATTTGAAGAAGTTTTCACTGGTGTCACTTGTACCCATAAGAAAAATGCACACTTGCAACTTTGAAAGCATAAGTGAGGCAAGTGTGACTTTGTGAAGTGAGCCAAGGGAAGGAGAAGAACTTATGAGCAAAGAAGATAGAGCATACAGCAAATGCATCCCAGTGACAGTACTCTGATGGGATACACTGGTTAATTTCAGCACTCTAGGAGGCTGAGGAAGGAGGATCATAAGTTTGAGCCAAGTCTGGGCAACTTAGCAACTTAGTGAGACCTTGGTTTAAAATCTCAAAATAGTGTCATTTTCAATGTTTTATTGGGTTGAGTTTTGTTCTCTTTTGTTTTGTTTGATTTTGTTATAGCCAATGGCATGAGCAGCTATTTCAAAGATAGCAAGATACATTATGGTAACCATTTTGGATCACTATTGTCTTGTTTTGAAGTCTGTTATTGCATTCATTGTTTTTTTTATTGGTTCTATTCTGTTCTATTCTGTTTGAGTTTTACTATGTCTGAAGGTATCTGCAGCTATTTTGAAGACAAGAGGCATTATGGTAACTATTGTTGATTTCATATTGTTTTGAAGTCCTGTATCACTTACACTGGTTTGTTTTGACTAATATTTAAAAAAATTTTAAAACAATCTCAAAATATAAAATAAAAAAGAGTTGAGGATGTAACTCAGTGCAAAGGTCTTGAATTCAACCTTCTTTGAGAGATAGAGATAGAGATAAAGATAGAGGTAGTGATAGAGACAGAGAGATCTGATATTGGGTAGAGATGATTCTGTAACAAATATCTTAGATAACTTATAAAGAGAAAAAGTTTATTCTGGCTTAAGCTTCAGAAGTCTCAGCCCATGACTAGCTTGTTGCTTTAAGCATGTGGCAATACATCATGTTGGGGAGGAGGCTGCAGAGGAAAATTGCTCACATTATGTCCACAAGCATCTTTGAGGGCAGGCTGGCCCACAATGACTTGAAGACCTCCCTGAATACCCTGCCTCAAAGTTTCCAGCACCTGCCATTAGTGCCAAGATTGGAACTGAACATTCAGCTTATAGGCCTTTGGAGGACCTTCCAGATCCACACAAAAGTATTCTATCCTTCTTCCCCAAAGTTCACATCTATTTTTCAGTTCATGTGCATGCAGTCCAATTGTCATAGCACTGTTCAAAAGTCCAAATCCACAGTCTCCTCTGAAATTCAAGGCGAATGCTTAACTATGAGCCCTCTCAGTAATAAAATCTCAAGTTATGTGCTTCCAAGATATAATGGTGGAGAGGCATAGAGTAAGCATTCGTATTCCACGAGGGAGGAAAAGGAAAATAATGATGGATTGAACCAAAGCAGACTGAAATCTAGTAGGGCAAGCATTAAATGGTACAGCTCCACATCTGGCATCTAGGGCACCCTGTGATTCTTGGACAGCCCCCACCCTCACAGCTTTGCCGGCTGTAGCTCACGTTGTTACTTTTCCTGCTGGCTCTGCCTTCACCTTTCCTCAGCGAGCATGACTTACTGCTGCTGCTTGACACTCTGTGTCTCCGCTGCAGCTTTGACTTCGCTTTTATAGTTCCATGCATTGCCTTGCCAGGCCCTGCTTTCAGGGACTCTGGTCCTGTACCACGCTGGGGACCAAAAATTTAACATCTGAGCATTTTGAGGACAGTGCTGAAAGCTTTTTACCACTTTTGCCCTCTTTCTTTAGAATTCTAGTTAGAGGTGGGGAGATATGTAAAAGGCAGCTACAACACGGGGTGGCTGATTCCCAGCTAAAGGAATGAGTGAGGTACTGTGGCCACATGGTGAAACGCTGCTTGGCTCTGGCTTAAGCGCATGGGGATGGTCTTGCTAAGCCATGAGTCAACTTTGACCTTGAGAGGTGAGTAAGATGTTTGGAGAACATTGTGTTCATGGAGTTTTCAGATTTTATAGAGAGTTCAGGGTTTCAAGTCTGACAGAATCAAGTGTGAGTCAACTCCTTGCCTAAAATGTTACTCTGTGTGCTGTCGGGCAAGCTTTCAGTCTTGCTGGACTTCTTTCTATAAAGTGGGGTAAATAATAGTGACCATCGGGATTTTTAGTGAGGATTAGAGATAATGTATGTACATCGCCTCCTCTCAGCACACACTGATGCACACATATCACTTGCACATACACATATCATATGTACAGGCAGCTCAGTTTAAGTGGCCGGTATCATGAACAAAGGATGAGAAGATGGAGTGAGGCACAGCTTGGCAAAGGTCCCAATTGAGTTTTGGAAAGCAAAGTCAGGGAACCATGGCCTTAACCACTACATAAAAAGGACTACATAGATGTTAGCCTCTAATCTCCACTGCGAAGATCTAAGAGCAGGTGGTATGTTGGTGGGATCTGAACCTGGGTCTTGTTCTTATGTCTCCCATTGCAAGAGGAATGGCTGCCTCTTGGAGGAGTCAGGAGTCACTGAAAGGTAGTAGGGGGTATGAGAACTTTTGATAGGCTGAACCTGTCTCTTGGCAGAGAGTGATCCTCTGGATGCATACTGGCATTTCTATGTCTGGCCCAGGAAGTTCCAGAGCAATGCAGACACTGAAGAGTGCCATGCTTAGAAAACTGCTCTTACATTGGGTTGCTGACTTTCATATTGCTGTAAATCTCATGAGTATGCTGGTAAGGACCATGTGGTGACCTCATTTCTGGCTCAAACCTGGCTTCAGAAGGTCAGTCTTTATTGTGTATGGGAGTATATGTGGCACCACATCTTGATCACAATGATCTGAGTCTGAAACCCAGTTGTACCACACACAAACTGGGTGGTCTTGGGCAAATCACTTAATTTCTTTGAGCCTTAGTTTTCATATCTTCACATGTACCTATGTCACTGAGCTGTCAAGCCAATAAAATGAAGTCCTTTGTATGTTTTCTGGCAAATGGAAGATAATAAACAACAGATATCCTCAAAGAATAGATATGTGCTAAGCAGTTATGCTGGTGGGGCTGCTGGCAGGGAAGAAGCAGTTGAATAAAGGCCTTGAGGCATGAAATAACCTGACATTTTCAGGAAAGTTTAAGTGGTTTGGTCTGACTGCAGCATAATGTAGGGGAGGGGAGATAGCATTGTCAGGGGTATGCACACAGACAATTAATTATAAATAGTCTTGGGTGTTTAATTGTTTCATTTGCATTTCTGGTTATCTGGAGGAGATGGCTGTTTTCTTAGTGTTAGGGGCTCCTCTCAGGTGTTCTGCTTGTTGGCTAGACCAGGCTGAGTATCCTGGAGAAGGCTTGCATCTTCAGATTCTGGGTTTAATCATTAGGCCTGGTAGGAGGCTCCAGAAGGCACTAGGAGGCTACTGAACCCTTAACCCTGAGGCCCTCCAGCCTACCCCTAACCAGAGCCCTCTGCTAATTCTTTGCAGGTTATTTAAAGGGGCAATGAAGTTTGAACAAAGTTATTAGGATAGGCCGTAACCCATTATGACTGGTGCCTTTTTGAAAAGAACGTATTAGCACATAGACACATACAAAGGAAAGACCATGCAAAGACAAAGAGGAAGGGAAGAGGAGAAGACAGTCATCTAGAAGCCAAAGTGAGAGGCCTGAGAAGAAGCCAACACTACTGACTCCTTGGCCATGGACTTCCAGGTTCCAAACCATGAGGAAATAAATCTCTCTCTGTTTAAAGCATCCAATTTATGGCACTTTTCATGATGCCTTAGCAGGTTAATGCAGTCTGGAAGGAGTGGTGGTGGCAGTTGTGAATCATAGAGTCACTACCCATCCTCTCAAAGTCCTGACATGGATAAGTAAGTTGGAGCTTACGAAGAAAATATGAGAAGTCAGGCAGGTCCAGCTGTAGCACTGTGAAAGTAGAATTGATGGGAAGGCATGCAGAAGTGGTGGCATCACTATAGCTTCCGCCTCTGTGATATGGAAGGATCAATTGGTAAGTTTGAGCTGCTTTTGGTGGTTAGGGATAGAAATTGGAAAGAAGCACTAAGTATGCAGTTATGGAGAAGGTACTGGAACCTATCAGACATCTCTGTGTCACTCTTTTACCATCTGAGACTGGAGACACCTTCAACAAGAAATGATTATTGTTTTACTTCCACACCACAAATATCATGCAAGTTCTCCTTTCAGCCAATCAGAACTTGAAATCACACAGAGAGGGGATTCTGGGAAACAAAATTTCCAACTTGAACCAGCTGATAATTGAATGGCGCAGCTCCTGAATCCTTTGAAATGCTCTGGGGCAAAAGGGGGAATCTAAAATATAACAGGTTGGGTAAGTACCAAAAACTATAATCTACTTCATTTATACATTAAAGCATCTTGGAAATCTAGCTGAAAAGAAACCCATTTAATTTCAATTAAGCATCTTCCAAATGTCAGTGGCCACTTAACCTTCTTTCTCTTGGGCATAGCAATATTAACAACCTGTGAGCTTCACAATGGAGGCTGGAAACTGCTTCCTGGTGGCAGCCCTGTCAAACAAGTATTTAACTTCCTGTTCAGCCCCCTTCCTGACCATTCCCCACCTTCCAGACAGAAGTTGCTCCTTTAGAGGACTCTTCAGCCCAAGAGTCTTCTTCTGTTTCTCCATGTTAGCTCTTGTCCTGCTGCTGAGGTTGCACAGTACCAGCTCTGAGTATCAAGCCTGCCAGGTTCTCCTCCTAGGGACCTCCAGTTTACTGAATGGGACAGGGCTGAGAGTAAGCTCGGTGCTGATGGCAGATCGGGTGTGATGATGTGTGTGAAGGAACTTAGTGTGGGTTGGAGGGTCTCTCTAGTGGGTTCCTGGTTGCTTGCTTTTCAATGAAGTCTCTTCCCCCTAATTGTTATTTGGATGACAGACTCACATTTTGATCAAACTAGGGCAGCTTTCTGGTCATCCTGTCTTGCATGGTAGTTGCTTCCTTGAGTTCAAGGTGCAGTAAAGTCAGGAAGAGTCTCTTGCATGGCCCAGGAAAGGTCCATGGGCATGAAGCACACATATCTTTCAACCATCATGTGGGTCCAAAATACATCCAATATGAAATCTGGTTGTTTTAGACAACCGACGGGCATTATTATTTGGACATTTTAGACAATCAGTCAGATATTTTCAAATCTATTGTTTCAGGGCCCAGGTTACTATTGTAATGTTTGCACCAGGTCCTGTGGATCTGAACAAATACATTCTGGAGATGTATTTGGACAAATACTGGAGATGCCAGAAATCCTGGCTGTCGGCCCAGACAGAAACCAGAGCAGAGGTGGGCTTTGTTCTGTGTATTGATGCTCATGTTTTCTGTGTCAGTTCATTCATTGAGGACTTTAAAGCTAAGTTTTACCTAAATCCAAGCAAGTGTTGGAATTCGAAAAATAAAAATAAAAAGACATATTTCTGACAAGATTTCAGCCTTAGGTTAGCTTGGCAGGGCTTTAAATAGCTGTTATTGGAAAAAGGCCGAGGAGTCTAAAAAGAGCACATTCCATTTCTTGCCTCCTGTGCCCCCACTCCCAGGCGTCAGTGGGCAAAGGAGCTATAATTACACCTCAAGTGGTTTTAATGACACAGGAGGGAATTCGGAAGCCTTAGGTTGGAACAAAAGCAGGCGCCTATCTTCAGTCGGACATAGTTCACAAATCTCCTAGCTTTCTCCAGATAAAAAAAGTTTTGAGAATTCCTAAGAGGCAAGATTCCCTGGAAGGGGCTTAAAGATGGAAATAGATGCATTTATTTTAAGCAACTTATAACCCCGGCTCTAGAGAACACTTCTTCTCTGCCCTTCAACTCTATGTAAACTACAGCATCGAAGACAACAATATCTTGAGTGATTTCCTGTACTCCTCTGTGAATAAACATTCCCAGTTTCTCCTGGAGGAATTGATGTCCTTAGAAACTGTGCATGTGTGTGGTGTGTGGCGGGTGGTGGGGAGGTGGCATTCAAGTTCAAAACCGCTTCTTTCTTCCCACAATCTCCTGGCTCTCTTGCTGTGGGACTAACTAGTTAATCCAGTCTCCCTGGACTCCAAGAGAAGATGGAAGAGAAAGAGGACATTGGGAAGCCTGGCTTTCCAGTCTACAAAACTTTCCCCAAACAGTTCCATCTGGGGCAGACACAGGCAAGTAGATGCATTTTCCTGAGGACCAGCAGAGGGAGCTTGGAGTAGAAGCTGAGAGCTTTCAAGGGCCTCAGATGATAACATTAGCAATTCTGATTTCCATCTGTTTCTCTCTGTTTATGACAGCAAATAAATAGTGAAGAGTTCCTCCTTGAAGTCATAGGTGAATTTATACTCCTGAGCTGATTGGAGGCACCCAGTATGCATTTTAGACAGTAGACTTCCACAAAAAACCCAGTCTTGATAATGAACAATATGCTGTCCTGTGACCTTGCTGCAAAAGAATGCCCAAATTCTATTCACAGGAAGCCTCAGGGCAGTGGAAGGACCCGCCTCATGGTAGAGACACCCAGTACACTGTCATGTGTGACACTCAGAGAGTAAGGTATCCTTTCAAGTAGGAGTAGCTTTCCTCAATAGGAAATGTGAGTAGAACCAGAGGCCAGAGGCACTTTAGGTAACGGGATGGACTTTCTGGCCAGGGAGGATGATTCAGCATGGGGAAAAGAGTGGGAAAACATTGAAGTGAGAGATTTGTTTTGGCATCAGTGATTTCCTTTATATTTGAGGTCTACCGCTTACCATTAGATGTGTAGAATGCACACATACACAGACTGATGACTACTGACTAGGTAGATATATCCATGTGATGCACCTAGTCAGAATATTGGGCATTTTGAACACCCAAAGATTTCTTTTGTGTGACTTCCCATAAGTACCTGCTCTCCCAAGATAATCACTATTCTGAATTCTGTAGCATTGGTAAGTTTTGCTAGTTATTAAACTCAGATGATATGTTCAGCTTTGTGTCCGGCTTCTTGTGTCCATGTGATTTGTCTATACTGTAATGGGTAGTCCCTCTCCTCTTCCTTCTCCTCTTCCTCCTTCTTTTGCAGTACTGGGGATTAAACCCAAGGCTTTCGTGCTTTATTATTTTGAGACAGGGTCTCCATAAGTCACTAAGTGTTCAGGCTGGGCTCATACTTGATATTTTCCTGCCTCAGCCTCCCAGAGTGCTGGGCTTACAGGTGTGTGCCACTGCACCTGGCTGGTATTCTTTAATACTGGAGTTTTCCACTGCATGAATATACCACAATGTCTTTGTTTATTCCTGTAATGATAGCTATTTTGATTTTTAATCACTTTATGGCTAATAACAAATGGAGCCACTTTATCAACATACATTCTTGTACAAGTCCTTGTGAGGACATATGCATTCATTTTTGTTGAGTAGATACTGAGAAATGAAATAACTGGCTATAGGGCAGGTTTATGTTTTGCTTAGTCAATAATGTCTGAAAGTTTTGGGAGCAGCAATTTACACTCCTGCCAGCAGCGAGTGGAGTTACACTGGAGATCTTTGAAACTGGGATCATCCCGCCAAGTCTCAAGCCTAACACTGCACTATTTTGCTGGTTCTTCCGTGGGTTCTACTTAGGTTCCACCTACTCTGGCAATAACTGGATTCATGAACAGGTGTTATCTGAGCAGGACTTGAAATATAGTCTAAGTTCAAGGTGGGGATCAGTCCCTGGCCAGTGCTACGAGTCAGTCTGTGGCTGAGGAAAGAACCCCTCACTTGCTGTGGTGTTAGCGGTTATGATGGTGGCAGAAGATACAACTCAGCTTTCAGCTTAGGGTAGTAAATCATTCATAGCTCAAAACGATCTGACATGTCAGACATCATTTATTCTTTTAATGTGGAAATCAGAGAAATCACGACTGTGAGGTTAGACAGCCTAGCCTACTCAGGTAGGTGTAAGGATTGGATCTATGACTTTGTCTAATTAAAAAAAGCCTTGCTTTTTTTCTTTTTTGTTCTGTTATTCTTTGAAGGTACATATTTGGCACAGATACAAATAAAACACAAAGAAGACCAAGCCATCTTTCCAATCTGTGCTCCACCTGCATCTTCTCTCCTGACTTGACACAATTATTGGCTTCTTGTGTATGATTCCGGAGGAGGTCTGCATTTACAAATGCCACAAGATATTCAGAGCAATGTTTTCCCCATACAACACCCTGCACCTTGCTTTCTCTATTTAACAAAACATGTCAGATTGCTTTTCATTTTGTATAGTCACTGGCCTCTTTTTCACAGCTATACTAAGTCATTTAACCATCTCCTTCCTTTGGTGGACATTTACAGTGTATCCAATTGTTTGTTATGATAAGCAACACTGCCACAAATGTCTGTACATATGCCACTTTCTCCATGTCAATATGCTTTAAGGGCAAGTATCTAAACTGAGGTTACTGAGTGTGCATATTAAGTTCCATAAATATTGCCAAACTGCCCTCCGCATAGCAAAACCAGTGGATTAACTTCAGAAAATCCAGGACACATCAGCTCTCAGAGGAGTTAGGTACTCACCATCACCTGATTGGCAGGCATGATACACTGAGTTTGCAGCTTGTGAATGAAAGAAC
>RJWT010026018.1:0-15919 GCA_004365215.1 Cuniculus paca | reverse complement strand
TCACTCCAGCCTCTTCTTGACTTGATGGTTTGTGTTGAGAAGTCTGCTGTGATTTTGATGGGTTTTCCTTTATAGGTGATCTGTTTCTTTTCTCTAACAGCTTTTAATATTCTGTTCTTGAGTTGAATTTCTGGGATCTTGATTATTATATGTCTGGGTGTAGATTTGTTTTGGTTATAGCTAGCTGGAGTTCTATATGGCTCACTTATTTGAATGTCATATTCCTTTCTTATGCTTGGGAAGTTTTCGTGAATTATATCTGTAAATAAGGTCCTGATGTCATTTGTCTTGACACCTGCTTCTTCACTCACATTTTTAATTCTTAAATTATGCATCTTTGAGTTGTCCACCAGCTGAGTTCAACAGCTTCTTGATGCTGGGAAACTTTATTTGGTGATATTAATGAGTATGATATCTTAAATACTGCAGAGTGAAATAATCTAAAAATTGGAGAATCTACATAGCTAAATGAAATACTATGTTTCAAATGACTAATAGATGATGTTAAAAAATCAGGAATGGGTAAAAGATCAGTTAACACAGGAAAAAAAAAAACAAATTTCACCATGACAAGGTAGAAAAAATTCTTTGATAAGGTTTATTTCTACATCATAACAAATCTTTAAGAAATTTCCATTTGTTGAGTTTTGTTGTAGTATCAAAAAAGGGTGCAATTAAATTAAAAGATTATTAAAACTGTCCCTCTTTGCCAGCTAACATCTGAGGAGAGCCAGATTTTCTCCATATACTTCAACCTAAAATTATTTATTACAATAGACTGAATGCAGAAGTAGATGTGAGAATTCAACTGTCTCTATCAGCCCAGACATTGAAAAGATTTACAAAAAAAGTAAAGTTATGCCAATAATTTGTTTTGTTTTGGAAAATACATTTACCACAACCAAAATTTAATTTATGTCAATATATAACTGGCTTATTATTTTTTGAACAGTTTTTTTATTTTAGAAAGCAAAACAGAAAATAGAATAGAAATAAACAGAATTTCAAAAAACAAAACAAAACAAAACAAAGCAACAGTAAGAAATCGACACTAGTTAATACATTCTATATTGTTATCTTAGAAGTAGTTATTCAGGTTACAAGATCTAGGCATAAAAAATGATCAAACAATCAAGCAATGACAGCACAAATTGTTCCTTTTGATAAGCAGGGATTAGTAATATAGTTATCTTGCACATATAGACATACATACAGTTATATGTGTAAACCTACATGCATACAATCTTTTCCTTTCTTCCATTTCTCCTTTCCTACCCCAGTTGTTCTTTCCTTTTGAGCCCTTTCTTTTCCTTTCATTATTACAATATCTATTGTACATCTTGAATCTTATTTCTCTTTCAGTTTTTTTATTATTATTTATTTTTTACACTAGGGAGATAATATGATAGTTACAAATGTGAGTCTGATTTATTTCACTTATGAGTATAATTTCAAAATGCCTCCATTTACCTATAAAAGCCTCAAGATTATCTTTTTTATAGCTGAGTAATATTCCATAGTATAAAAATACCACATGTTTTTATCCATTCTGTGATTGATGGGCATTTGGGTTGTTTCCAAGCTTTAGTTATTACAAATTGTGCTGCTATAAACATGGGTGTACATATATCACTGTGGTATGATGATTTTATTTCTTTTGAAAAGATACCCAGAAGGGGAATAGCTGGGTTGAATGGGACCTCCAATCCTAGTTTTCTGAGGAATCTCCATACTGATTTCCATAGTGGTCATATCAGTCTACACTCCCACCAACAATGGAGAAGTGTTCCTTTTCCCCACAGCCCCGCCAACATTTGTTATTGCTTGATTTCTTGATGGCAGCCATTTTTTCTGGAGTGAGATGGAACCTCAGTGTTTTAATTTGCATTTCTCAAATGACCAGTGCTGTTGAACATTTCTTCATGTATTTATTTGCCATTTGTATTTCTTCATCTGAGAAGTGCATGTTCATCTCAGATGCCCATTTTTGGATTGGGTCTTTAAATTTGAGGGGCCTGATTTTTTTCAATTCTTTATATATGCTAGATAGAAGTCCTTTGTCTGATGGACAGCTGGCTAAAAGTCTTTCCCATTCTGTGGGTTTTCTTTTCACTCTGTTGGTGATTTGTTTCAAAGCACAAAAACTTTTTAATAAGATGAGATCCCAGTTGTTGATTCCTTGAAGTACTTTCTGTGAGGATTGCATTTTGTTCATGATCTCTTTGCCTACCCCTATGTCTTCAAGATTTCTACCTACCTTGTCTTCCAGTATATTTAGTGTTTCTATTTTAATATTTAGATCTTTGATCCATTTTGACTTTAGTTTAGTGCATGGTGATAAACATGTGTCTAGTTTCAGACTTTGGCATGTGGAAAGCCAATTTTTCCAGCACTATTTATTAAAGAGGCTATCTTTCTCCCAGTGAACATGTTTAGCCCCTTTGTCAAAGATAAGGTGGCTAAGTGTCTTTGTATTGTGTTTGCATCTTCTAATCTGTTCTTTTGATCCTCAGGTCTGCTTTTTGCCAGTACTATGCTGATTTTATCACTGTTGCTTTGTAGCATAACTTTAAGTCAGGGATTGAGATGCCTCCTACCTTACTTTTGTTGCCTAGGATTGCCTTTGCTGTTCTACATCTCTTCTATTTCCAAATGAATTTTAGGAATGTTTTCTCTAGATCTGTAAGGTATGTTAATGGTATTTTGATCGGGATTGCATTAAATCTGTGTAACAGTTTTGGGAGTATGACCATTTTCACAATGTTGGTGAAAATGTTCTTCCTAAGCAAGAACAAAGGATATCTTTCCATTTTCTGATATCTGCTTCAGTCTCCTTTTTTAGAATACTATAGTTTTCAATGTATAGGTCTTTTACATCCTTTGTTAGGTTGATTCCTAAGTATTTCATTTTCTTGGATGCTATTTTGAAAGGTGTTATTTCCATGATTTCTCTCTCAGTGAGTTTGTTGTTTGTGTACAGTGATTTTTGAGTGTTGACCTTGTATCCAGCTACACTGCTGAATTTGTTTATTAACTCTAATAGTTTTTTTGATGGAGTTTTTGGGGTCTTCTATGTAGAGTGTCATGTCACCTGCAAATAGTGATAATTTAACTTCTACCTTTCCTATCCTTACTCCTTTTATTTGTCTGTCTTGTCTTATTGCTCTGGCTAATGTGTCCAGAACTATATTGAATAGGAGTGGTGATGGAGGATATCCTTGTCTTGTTCCCATTTTTAGAGTGAAAGCTTTCAGTTTTTGTCCGTTTAGTAGAATGTTGGCTGTTGGTTTGTCATAGATGACTTTTATCAGATTGAGGTAAATGCCATCTATTCTGAGTTTCTGTAGGATTTGGTTTATTATTTTTAAATGAATACAAGTACATATTTTTTTAAAATGTCTGAGTTTAAATTTCCAGTACAATATGTATTCGTAGATACAACCTACAAAAACGAAAGCTTTCTGCCAGATATGATGGCAACTCTAAAAGGCTGAGGCAGGATGACTGCAAGATCCAGCCCAGCCTGAGCAATTTAGCAAGGCTCCTCCTCAAAATAAAAGGCTTGGATGTAGCTCAGTGCAAAGGTTTAATCCCTAATACAAAAAAAAAAAATTTAGTATCCGAGCTAATTTTTAAAAGTTTAAAAAGCTTGATTGGTTCCTAAAACTAAAATATTTAAGACTCACTGGCTAAGAGCTCTAAACTGAATTTTAAGATATAGTTTTCAAAGTATGAACCATAAACCACCTGCCTCAGGATTTTTAAAAATAATTTGGAGAGTAGTCACCTCTTACTGGTGGTTTCTTGGTAGTTTCAGTTTTCTGTTGTTAGCCATGCTACAAAAAACATTGCACAGAAAATTCCAGAAATAAACAATTCAGGAGTTTTAACTACATGCCATTGTGAGTAGCATGATGGAATCTCATGCTGACCCACTCTGTCCCAACTGATATGTGAGTCACTCCTGTGTGTAGCATGTGTCCACAGTGTTTGCTATCCACCTGTGGGCCACATAGGCGCCATATTGGTTATCAGATTGACTACTGTGACATTGCAGTGCTTGAAGGTTTTCTAGTACCATCATGGTTTCAGGTATCCCCACGGGGTCTTGTAACATATTCCCTCAGATAAGGGAGACTATTCTGTTAATATGTGTAAAAACAAATATTTCTGGATCCCTTGCTACATTCCTGAAATGAATTCTGACCTCTTGAGCATGGGAAAGCACCCACATTTGAAAAGCTTTTCATTTGGAGGCATATACAAGATCCTGCACTGGTAAAGGACATCAGGTTCGCATTAGCGGCAATTTACTAAAGTCCTTGGGTGATTCTGTTGTCTTCTTTGAACTCCAATTTCCCACACAATAAACTGGACCTGTGAGTGTTCAACAATCAAAGTTTATTCAGAGAACCTCACAGAAAAGGCTTTAAAAATCCCACATGTTGTCATTTCTTAAATTACATGTGTTAAAATACTTGACTAAAGTACACGTTGCAAAGTGGTGTCCTTAACATTTACAAATAGTTTTTAAAGTGGCCTTTTAAAAGACTTTAAAAAGTAGTCTGCTCATCTTTTCTCTACCAGTTTCAAAACCTCGCAGCAGACCTTTTTTTATTTTAAATTCACATGAAGTGAGTTCTGAACCCAAAGTTCATTGCCAAAAGAAAACAAAACCCAAAAGGAGAGAGCAAAAGGAAAATACAAAAAAGAAATGTAGACTACCCCACCAAATAAGTAAATAACACAGTGTAAGACTCAAATATAACATGAATCTGAGGTGCCAAAGGCCCCTGAAAAATGAAGCACTTTCTAAAACGACAGATGATCCTCCCTGCCTGGGGGCTGCGCAAGGAAGGAGATGTGCAATCCCTTTAATGTTCTACTAAGCTCTCAGGTTGCTAAAGCTTGCTTGGAAGCAGTCCTTAAAGAGCTTTAAAAGCTGAAAGCAAAATTCTTAAATTAATCTGTTGCTCACACAAATACCCATTCGAGCAAGCACTGCTGTGGGAGGACAGCGTCCTCTCTGCCCTTCTTGGGAAAGGGTAGAGCTGTCATTTTCAGCATTCACTTCCAGTAACAGATCTAACACAACCAGCGATTCCTGGTAGGGCTCCACCGTGTATTTTTCCTGCGTGTCTCTGTTATGGCTTGTGTCTACGTGAGTCCCCAAATCTTCATGCGGTCATAGGTGTCTGGATCTAGGGTATGTGATGCTGGATTAATAAGTGTGTAGTGCTGGGATTAAGGGGGTGTGGTTACTGAATTAGTCCACCGATTGGTTTGGTGTAGTTCTGGGTGTGGGTAATGGGAAGGCCCACCCTGCTGTTGCTGCTTCTCCACTACTTGGCTGCTTTGCTGCCTTTTGCCCACCATGAACTGTTGGTCCTGTGTGATGCCCTCTGCCATGCCACCCTGCCGTGGAGAAAGCCAACTATAAACTGAAACCTCTGCCCACTGTGAGCAACGATAAACCTCTCCCCCTTTAACTCTGAGGGTCGGATATTCGCTCTCAGCAATGAGAAAAGTAACTCAAAAGACAGCCTCCAATGCTGGTGTATCATTTTAAGGCAAGGCAGTTACTTTTGTAAAAGAGAATTATGTTTAATATTGATAGGTCTCATGGATAAAGTCAGACACCACGTCAGATACCTAGCTCAGCAGTACTTCCAACAATCTTATGAGGCAGGTGCTGTAAGACCTATTTACCATGAGGAAACTGAGGCATAGAGAGGTTGAGTAACTTCTGGACACCGCCCAGGTAGTAAGCATTTGTATTCGGATTTCAGCTCATAACTGTATGATTCTAGGACTTGAGTTCTTAAGAGTTACCTTATTCTGGTTTTCCTCTCCAAACAGCTGAGATAAGAAGTACAAATGACCAATAAATGCATGAAAAAAGTAGGTGGAAAAGCAGCCTGAAGCGGGGCTCACTCATCCCACGGAGCGAGCAGGCTCAGCGCTCCGCTCCTGCGCAGCGCGCTGCGATGTTTCCACCGCATGTACCGTGAAACTGCTCTGCTTGGCGCAGCAGCCCGGGGTGAGAGCTGATGCTGAAGATGCCGCAGCCGGGTTCCAGCTGTGTGATTAACGAGAAACGTGATGTATCTGGGTGGCGCAGGCCAGAATCCTGCGCTCCCAGCCCGGTCTGTCCACTAGCCCCTTCTTTGAGCCATCACTGCATATTAAACCATTTATCCCCTCTCCTCTGACATTGCACCTGCAATCAACCTCTTCCCCAATTTTAACGCGTTTTCTCCTTGTTTAGATGGAGACTGCCATTGTAGATCTAGGCGGTGGGGCTCTCACTGTCGCGGCTTTCTACTCCCTACTGGTGCCTTGCCACCAAATGAAAAAGGAAGATTAAAAAAGAAGGAATAATCATTGCCTCCACTTAGATGATTTTACCTACGTCAAATTATAGGTAGCCTAAACCATTTTTCAATGATAAAAGTTCATAAAATCACAAAGAATAAAGCAACACATTTTTTAACAATGCGATTTTGAAGATTCATTGTGAATTTACTTTTCAAACTCTCTTTTGGATTTCAAAAATGAAATATGTGATGTGTACAAATATATGTACTATTTATGTGAGTTGTGAAGCAAAATACAATGTAAATATCATGTACCTGCTAGCAAACTTAAGAAATGGATCATTGTAATCCCAGCACTCGGGAGGCTGAGGCAAGAGGATTGCTGTGAGTTTGAGGCTAGTCGGGGCTACATAGTGAGTTCAAGGCCAGCCTGGATTACACGGAGAGACTCTGTCTGAAAAAAAAAAAAGTAGATCATGATCTTTAAACTTTCAAATAACTTGTGGTGGAGGAAGAGTCATGGTCATAGGTAATGGGAGGATTTGTGTGGTTTCTGCAGCCTTGCCAAGTCACTTTTGGATTGGTGATCTGGAAGGCAGGGAGGCAAAAATGCAGCCAGCAGCTCTGAGGCCAGTGTCAACTGTCTGGTCCTCTGTGATGTCCCCGCCCCTGCACCGTGGCTTTCTACCTGCCTATAGGGGCTGGGTGGAGCAATGCTCCCAAGGACAGCACAGCATGAGTGTGGTGGCAGTAGGGACCACTTTTACTTGGTCCCAGGGAAAGCCTAGTAACCTGGAGTCAAAACAAGAAACAACACAAATTGCCATCAGTAGATGGGTACACGATCAATCTGTGATTCACCCGCACAGTGGCGTGTGACGGCTGAAGCATGGACAAGCAGCCGCACAAATGAAAGCCAGCAGGGTTATACTGATTGAATAATCTCTGCAAAGCACAAAGCAAATCAACAAAAAATAACCCTGGGCTGAATGGCTAAAGATTTCCCACATCTAGAAAATATACCCTCTCCATCCAGGACACAATATAGGTGGGCTTCCTGGAGTGGGAGGACAGGAAGTGAGTACAAGTGGCCACAAGGAAAGATTGAGAGCGCTGTGTGTGTGCATCATCACCACGGCGGTGACGTTCTCTTTTTATCTAATTTATCTAACTACTGTATTAGTTTTTTATTTCTACAGTACTAAGTCTTGAAACCTACATCTTCACATTGAACTATATTCAACGTTTTTTTTCTCCAGGTAACCTACTAAGTAACTCACTAAGACTCTGATTTGTCAGGTTTGACTCCACCTTGTGATAGTCTTGCCTTGGCCTCCCAGAAAATGCTAGAGTCACACTGAGGCACCATTTTGCCTGCTTATGTGTATTTAGAAACAGCAAAAGAAAAACTAGGAAAGCTTTCTGTGTATTAGGTGTTGGTTACATTTTCACTTTTAAAGCAACCTGTGTGCACTGACCCTGCATGTGGCAGTCTTTTCCATGCAAAGGAGTCATTTCTCTGATGATGCAGTGCTGGGTGTTTATACTTAGAGAGCTGTGAAATTTTAGGAGACTCTTCCTTCTGGATTGATTTTATCATCGTTTTCAGTTAAATAGGGAGTACTGAGACATTCCAGAAATTTCTACTGCAATTTTCCTTAAAAAATAAGAAATGTTGTCTTCAGCTTATAACCTCTGAGGTTGTGGTAGTGGATCCAAACAGGTTGCAGCTCTGAGGGGCACAGAAATTATTACTCATTCTTAGCTAATGAACTTAAAAGTATAGTATTTAGTATTGTGACAGAGAGTGAGGCAGGACTGCATGTGGTGACTGCATGACAGATAGTCCTTGCAGACCCTAGAGACCGTCACCCCCGTGGTGATGATGCACACATACAGTGCTCTGAATCTTTCCTTGTGGCCACTTGTACTCACTTCCTGTCCTCCCACTCCAGGCCCAGAGACACCCAGTAGCTCTAGGCAGGTCTCCACAGAGCTGGGCATAAAAAAATCTACAGTCAGAGAAGTCTGGGGCTGGGGAAATTGAAGTCACAGCCACTAGGCCCCGAGAGACACCAGGAAGCCTAGTGTACACTCACCCAGGCCCAGCCACCACCACCGGAAATCACTTCGCAGGGAGCTGGCCGAAGTCCAGCCCTTCATGCCAGTTTTCCTGGGCAGCCGACCCCTCTAAGGTGCTCCCTTCTTCCCAAGCACCTCCATGACCCACACCTCCACCTGACAGGCCCTGATTACAGAGAAAAAATATCATGACAACGTGTTTTGAGACTTCCATCTTCTTGGAGGGACGTTGCGTTGAAATTTAAGACGTGTGTTCTTTTGACGATGAGGAGCTTTTCACCATGAAACTGGTAGATGAAAAAGGAGACCCGTGTACTGCATCACCTTGGTTGGCATTGGAAGAATACTTTAGGCTTTCTGAGTGAAACAAAGATTCCAAACTCTTAATTCATGTATCACACCTTATACTAGAACATCCTAAAATGCGTTGTCCAGGAGAAAAAAATCTATCTACCACAGATGTGCACGCCTCTGGAGAAAACTTTATTGGGCAAATGGCCACACTTTTCAAGCCAAACAGACCACACAGGAGGACTCGGATGCCAGGTATGTAAGTGTATCAACTGTAAACTCTTGGTTCAGAAGTGGGACAAAGTCACAATTGAATGCAGGCAGCATTCTTTGCCACTAGAACCTATTGTGTTGACGGATCGATCATCTGTGGCTTCAAACCCTGCACAGTGATCTCATAGAATCCTTCCAGTCCTGAGGGATTGGAACAAATTGATGAAGAGAATGAAACAGTGAACACCAAGGAAAGAGGCAAAGTTTCATCCAGGTTAGGTCTTCAGGACTTCGATTTGCTCCAGGTAATAGGGAGAGGAAGTTATGCGAACATACTTGTTGGTTCAATTAAGAAAAACAGATTGTATTTATGCAATGAAGTTGTAAGAAAGAGCTCATCAGCCTTGATCGGGTACAGACAGAGAAGCATGTTTTGGAGCAGGCATCGAACCATCCTTTTCTTGTTGGACTGCATTCTTGCTGTCAGAAAGAAAGCAGACTGGGTCTTTGTTCTAGACTGTGTAAATGGCAGAGATCTAATGTTTCATATGCAGCAACAAAGAATAAATACTTTCTGAAGAACATACCAGGTTTTATTCTGCAGAGATCAGTTTAGCATTCAGTTATCTCCATGAGCAAGAGATACTTCATAGGAATTTGAAATTGGGCAATTTATTACTAGTCTCAGAAGGTACATTAAACTCACTGTGCAAGGGAGGATTATAGCCAGGAGACATGGCCAACATTTCCTGTGGTACTCCTAACTACCTTGCTCCAGAAGTTATAAGAGAAGAAATTTATGGTTTTAGTGTTGATCAGTGGACTTGGAGTATTCATGTTTGAGACAGTGGTTGGAAAGTCCCCACCTCATGTTGTCAACAGCTCTGATAACCCTTATGAAAACTTAATTGATTATATCCTGAAGATTATTTTGGAAAGAAAAATTCATGTACTTCATTCTCTGTCTGTAAATGCTGCAAGTGTCCTGGAGAGTTTTCTGAATAAAGACCCAAATGAGAGCCTCAGAGGGGATCTGCATTCATTCTTTCCAAGTGGTGACAGGACGTGACGGAGCAAAAGCAGGTGGTACCTTGCTTTAAACCAAGTATTTCTGGGGTTTGGACAACTTTGATCCTCAGTTTTCTAATGAAACTGTCCAGCTCACTCCAGATGAAAATGACATTGTGCTGAACTATAATCAATTGATATGAATTTGCAGGTTTCGAGTCTATCAACAATCTTTTGATATATGAAGAAATGTGTGTGTCTGATACTCATTTTTCAACTATGCATTCTGCTTATGTTGCCTTTTAATATATGGAAAAACTTTTTACCAACCTGCATAGAATTAACCATTTCATAATTGTCTGGAACTTAATTTTAATTTTTTTTGAGGTTATATTTACATGTAATACTTGATTCTTATAGTTTACAATAGAGAATATTGAGGGTTTTTTTTTTTTGTAGACAGAGTTGCTTTTTGTGTTTTGACTTAAATAAGGAGGATGCATTCACTTGTTAACCAAACTTGTAAACTCATTTTTCCATTTATTAAATGGGTACAGAGTGTGTAACATTTTTTCTTGTTATTTACTCTGCAGGAAGGCAATTTGTCTTTTAAGTAGGATGGTTTAACTATACTTGTTTCTCTCTGAACCACACTACCTGTACTTTTAGGGCCCAGTTTATGTAGTCTTCAAGGAAATCCAAAAAATAATAGCGATTTTGGATAAATCTACAGAAAACACATATATTATAGTTCTATCTCCTTAAAGTTTTTCTTTAGTAAGGTAACACATGAAATAGATAGTAGAATTCATTTTGAGTAAGAGTTCTTCAGACTATTTTTATTAAAATTAGTAGCACTTTTTAAAAGTAGTTTGGCAGATATAGCACATTTTCACTTTATCACCATTTTTATGCAAAGGACTTGAATGATCATCCAAGTAAGACACAATGGCACAATCTTAGTAAAATTTAATTTTAGGGACACTGTCTAATTTTAAATTTAGAATTTTAATTTAAAATTTCTAGTTGTTTAATAAATTAGCCTTTTTGGATGCTCTATTTCATTAGAAACGTAACTTTTCTAAAATCTGTAGTCATATGTTGTCTTTGTTTCAAAACCAAGTTTGAAAGTAAGGCAAATCTCAAAAGAAAATGTTTATATACATTCACATGCTTATTTGAGAGGTATATGTTTCTTTAATACCTGGAACTTGCTTTAAAACTAAAAAACAAAACTTACATCATAAACTCATAGAGAATCCTGGCATGTCTGAAATATGTTTATGTTCATAATCTTTCCTGTAAGTGTGGCTCTTTCCCACAGGGCATTTCAGAACACAGAATAACCACATAGGAAGTTTATTATAATGTGTATTACAGGGCACACAGTAGAATTCTTTCGGGCCTTTGGACCTCTTTTGAGAAACAGTAGAAAATGTATTCATAGTAAAATATTTTAAGATAGTATAAGCAGCCACTTACAACTTTATGAATATTTTTGAATAGATTTTAAATGAACAGCTTTCTTAGATATTTTCTCTGTTTCCCCAACAAAATCTTGTCAGTTTTCTACCAATGATATACAAATGATAAGCATTTTTGTTTGATCAGGTCTTAACCTTTATTCAGGGTGGTCTTTCGTTTTTAAACTTTTTAAGTAGTAAGTTTTACTGAATATATTTTATGCAGATTTGCATTATAAATATGTTTTTACTGTGTTCTATTTTTTACAGTCTTTAAGTGTCACGCCAGTTCTTTTAACATTATATAGAAGTTCTCTCAAGATACCAGTGGAGTAAGGCATTTTTCCAGTCAGAAAGGTTGGCATTTTAGTGTTGTAGGAAATAATTTTTTTTTTTTGCCTAAACCTGTGGTCAGGTCATTTTATGCATATGAAGCCTGGATTACATGTCAAGTACTATGCTTGTTCAGCACTGGCACACTTTATAAATTTGCTTTGATTTTTGTTGTGTAGAATACTGCCTTGGTCGTCATAATGTAACCTGTATTTGTGTACCTTCTTTTTGTGTTGAAAATCTTGAATTAAAACATAAAAAATTAAAAATATATGAAACATGTTCAACTTTATCTCATTTCTGGTGGAGAAATATAAATTAAAACAAGAGTTAGATTGCATCTTATTCCAGAAAGAGTGACTACCATCAAGAAATCAAGTAACAATAAGTGCTGGTGAGGCTGCAGGGAAAAAGGAAACTTGTACATCATTAGTGGGATTGTAAACCAGTACAGCCACTATGGAAACCAGTGTAGAGATTTCTCAAAAAACTAAAATTAGAAATTCAACTCAACGTAGCTATTTCTCTTTTAGGTATCTTATCAGAAAAGTTAAAGGCAACATATTACACTGATCCATCTATATCCATGTTTATAGCAGCAAAATTCATAAAAGCAAAATCTTGAAAGTGGCCCACATGTCTGTCCACAGATGAATGGATAAAGAAAATGTGGTATTTATATACAGTGGAGTACTACTCTGCCACAAAGAAGGATAAATGAATCATTTGTAGGAAAATGAATGTACCTGGGGACCATAAAGTTATGAGAAATATATCAGCCCCACAGGATTAAATATCATGTGACTTCTCTTATATGTGAAAAACCCAAAGTATAAGTAAAAAATAAACTAAAAGACAGATAATAAGAAGAAATAGGAGATAGATCTTTTTCAAATGGAAAGAGATGAAGACAGGGGGGAGAGGAGCAGAAGGGGATGAGAAAATAGAGCTCTGTGTGCATGTGTGTGCCAGCTCCCCACAAGCTCTATGACCCTTATGCACTGCAAACATGGTCTAATAAAAAATAAAAATTGAGAGCTGGGTAGGGATTTTGTAGTAGGGCTTAGAAACATCACCATTTCAGCCCATTTTGTGTTCTTTGTTCTCCAGCACTGCAGCAGCCCTTGTAGACAATATCTGAATAATACTTTCCTGTATTACCCCCAAGTGGAGCAGAGATTGAAGAAATACTTGTGCCTGAGAGAATCGTGTTTTTAGGATTTGTTGCAGGAACTGTTGCTGGATGCTCTAAAATAATGGCCTGTTTGTTTTTTGTTTGTGTTTTTCTTCCTACCTCCAAACTTCCAAGCAGGGACTAAAACCACAGTTGTTAGCTCTCCTAATCATTCTTGTGCGGATCCTCCAGCTCTTCCCCCAGTGGAGTCCTTTCTGGTATCTTATTCTCTTTACACAGACATTTGTTTTCAGTCTAAAACTTACTCAAGGCATTTGGGAGTTCTGTGATCACTGACTTGACTTATACAGAGTGGATGTGCTGCGAAAGTCTAATGAAATAGTCGGCTTTTTTGCTCAAGGGAATGTCAACAGCTAAAGGAAAGGGAGGGAACCCTGATATTGTAAACCCATATATTAGTTTCTCAGTTCCTTTTGGGGAACATTTTTCATTATTATTAAACTTCATTTCAGGGGAAAGAAGGAATCTTTTGAAGATTGTCAGTCTGAACACAAGACAGTTGGATTATAGAATATATTAGGAGACAGCATCTTTTGCTCAAAATCAAATACTCAAATGGTCCGTGTCTGCCTTGTTAACACGGCCAAGGTACTCAACAGCATTCTAAGTGAAATATTGGCATGGTTTTAATTTACTTAATAAAATAAATTACAGTCTTTCATAGTGTTTTGCATGCATTATGATAGTTCATCTTCTCAGCTATGGTGTCCAGTAAGCATCACTGACAACTCAGGGTGTTAAAAACAAAAAAACAAAAAAAACTTCCTTGAAGTCATGCTGCAAAAAGGTTTCCATTCAGCAAGCATTTATCATAAGCCACTTAAATTACTAAAGAAATCTTCTTTAGGATGAATAATGGGCTCTCTGTCCTGGAATTCCCTACTGAGACAGGTAAACCAATGTCAGTGGCAGCATATGCAATCAAAAGAAGATGGGTCTTCAGGATGTGTTTAACATTGACCAACCGCACCTGCACTTCATGGAGTGCTACTGAGGATTGCATTTTCATATGGACCATCACTCTCCAGTTTGTTTTGCCATTTGACTTTGAATAACACTGAATATGACAGTTAGTATAATATTTTATTTTAAAATGTATTTCATATATTATTAGCCTATGTGAGGGTTAATCTTATCAATTTGACTGGATTAAGAGATTCCTGAAGGGGTGGATTGGATGGAAGGGCACTCTGCAGTGGTTAACACATTGGTGAATTCTGAGCTGAATGGGATACTAGAAGGTAGAACCTCGTAGAGAGAGGAAGTGGGACCAACAGACATGACCTTGGGAGCTATATCTACTCCCTGACCCCTTCCTGTCTGGCTCCTCCCCTGCTCTCTGCTTCCTGGAGGCCATGAGTTGACTAGTGGATTAGTCAGGGTTTTACTAGGGAAAACAGATACAACATGAGGTATATGAATGTATAAGAAATTACAAGGTTGGCTTATGATGGTCAGCCACAGAGTCAGATGAGGAAGCATGCTGAGGGGGTCTGCACACTGGAGGCCAAAGAATTCAATCCAAGGTCTGGAGTTCACCGTAGTGTCCTGTGCAAATCTGCACCAGCAGGCCGATGGGTCTGCAATAGTAAGCCAAAAGGTCTATGCTAGAAGGCTGAAGAGTCTACACTGGAAGCCAGGAGACAACGTACAAGCTGAAGGTGAAGACTGGAGCTCCTCCAAAGAATGGAATTCATTTGTCCTTACTCCTTTCCTTTCATACCATCCAGGTGATGAGCCACCCTAGGGTAGGTCTTCTACACCCTAGTGTATAGAATCGCTAAGCCAACTTAGTTAATCTTCTAAAGGTCTCAAGTTGACACAATCAACCACTACAACTAGCTCCTCCAACATGCTATGATGATCCTTCCTTGGGGCCAGCAGACCATGGACTAAAGCTTCTGAAATTGTGAGCCCAAAATAAAACCATTCCTCCTTTAAATTGCAGGTGTGAGGCATTTTGTTCCACCAAGGAGAAAATGAAACAATACAATGAATAAAAAGGAAAATTTAAGTAAGCCCTCTTCAAAGTAGATTATATTCCTAGTGAGTTGAATCTAATGAACGTTTTAAGAAAACGTGAAATTCAGATGTTCCTAAGTTAGTGACCTGTAGTGTATTATCCTCAGGGCTACCTATAATTATATCTTCCAAACGTTGCTTGGCTTAATCACTATCCTTGGTAGCAAGGACTATCAACTCATGAAGTTTTATCTTCTATATTTTAATAGGAAGCAGAGGCATTTCGCTAATTAACCTAGCATAGACTATGGATTTACTTTAGAATCCTTTGCCTCACATATTTAATAGCATGTAACTACATTATTTCATCTGTGTCTCCATAATCAAGTGTTTCACACAAGCCAATCTGTCCCCACCCCTGCAGATTACTGAAGTATCTTTCCTCAGATCTTCTTCCATAGGCTTGTTATTCTGAATGTTTAGTTCTTGTATCGTTTCCTCCTGCAATAGTACATAATATTAGGCAGTGGGGAATGTTAAGGACTTAAAATAAAAAACCCTGATTAAAATTTTTCTGCCAATTACTAACTGTGTGACCTTGGACAATTTATTTGTTATATTTGATGTTCAGTTTCCTCACCCATAGAAAGAGGATGACAATGATAGTATTTACTTGCTAGGTTCTGGGAAATAAAAAGGATGAAGATGTAATATGTATATGTACCAACTCCCCACTGAGACTATATTCATTGTGTATTACAAACAAGTGCTAATTTTAAAAAAGAAAATTAAATAAGATAAATATATGAAACACCCAACACAGGGTCTGGTATATTGTAGACAACCAACAAATGTTGATTTTAGTTCTAGCTCCATTATAATTCTTATCACCCACTAATTCAGATTCCAATCTCATTTGCCAGTGCACTCACCCTCTGGTTCTCCATCTGTCCTGAGAGTCACCACCCTGTCTGACCCTCTTTGTCCACAAGCGTCTGGAGTGTCTTCCCTTTCTGCCTTGCTCTCCCATTTGTCCACAGCTCAGAGTGAACTCA
>RJWT010026017.1:0-15949 GCA_004365215.1 Cuniculus paca | reverse complement strand
GATTTTTTGATGATGGTCATGCTTTCTGCAGGAAGACAAACTCTCAGTCTTGTTTGAATTTGCAATTCTCTAATTGTATAGAAATGTTGAACATTTTTTTCATGTGTTTATGTGTCATTTGTACTTCTTTCTTTAAAAAACGTCAGTTCATTTCAGTTGCCCATTTTTAAAAAAAATTTTTTTGAGAGATGTAAGTTTTTTAGTTCTTTATATATTCTATTATCCCTCTGCCTGAAGAATAGCTGGTAAAAAAAATTTCCCATTCTGTAGGTTTGCTTTTCATTCTGTTGATTGTTTTCTTTACTATGCAGAAACTTTTAAATTTGGTATGATCCCATGTGCTGACTCGTGGCATTATTTTGCATGCAACTGGGATTCTGTTCAGAAAGTCCCAGCCTATGTCTATGTCTTCAGAGTTTTACCTATTTTCTCTTCCTGTAGATTAAGTTTTTATTTTAACATTTAGATCTTTGATCCACTTTTATTTTAGTTTAACACATGGTGAGAGATATAGGTCTAGATTCAATCTCATGTGTGTGGATAGACAGTTTTCCTGACACTATTTACTAAAGAGGCTCCAGGTTATATTTTTGGCCCCTTTGTCAAAGATCAAATAGCTGAAAGTGCCTGCAGTTGTTTCTGCACCCTCTACTTAGTCCCACTGATTCACATTTCTGTTTTTGTGTCAAAGCATGCTGTTCAATCCCATAGCTATGTAGTATAATTTCACATGTGGGATTGTGATGCCACCTGCTTTGCTCCTGTTTCCCAGAATTTCTCTTGTTGTGTGGAGTCTCTTGGGTCCCATGTGAATATTAGAATTGTTTTCTTTAGTTTTCTGAGGAATACTATTGGTATTTTGATTGGGATTACTTTAAATCTGTATATTAGTTTTTGGAATATGGCCAGTTTGACAATAATCATTCTGCCTATCCAGAAATAGGAGATGTCTTTGCACTTTCTGATGTTCTCTTTGATCTCTTTTTTAAGAGTACTGTAATTTTCACTGTACAGGTCTTTCACTTCCTTGGTTGGGTTAATTCCTAAGGATTTAATTTTTCTTGTTGCTATTGTGAATGGTATTGTTTTCCTAATTTCTTCTTATGAGTTTATTACTGGTACACAGGAATGCTATTGATTTTTATAAGTTGACTTTGCACCCTGATATAATAGTGAATTTGGTTATTAACTTCAGGAGACTTTTGGTGGACATTTTTGAGTCTTCTATATAGAGGAACTTGTCATCTGCAAATAATGATAATCTGATTTCTTCCTTTTCTACACATAGGCTTTTTATTTCTTTCTCTTGCCTAATTGCCCTGGTGTTGTAGTCAGGGTTTTCAAGGAAAACAATTTAATACAGGGCACATAATTTATAGAACTATTTTATAATAGTCACTCACAGAATCAAACACAAAAATTGCAGGAAATCTGTCCACATACTAAAGACCCCAGATAATCCAGCTGAGGACCTGGATCCCATGGCAATATCCTGCATGAGTCCAGCTGAAGACCTAGAGCCCATGACAATGTCCCCCATGAGTCCAGCTGGAGGCCTAGAGCCCACAACAATGTCTCATGGAAGTCTGTTTCACGGATCTGTGCTGGGAAGGCCCGAGGTCAGTGGTGGGAGCTAGAAAGTCTGTGCCAGCGGGAAGAAGGATCTGTGCCAGCAGGATGAGGGGTCTGCATTGGACCCAGAAAGTGAAGCTCAAAGTAAGGGCCAGAGCTCCCCTGAAAAGTACCACAGCCATCCTCAGTGACAACGAGGTCCCGAGCTCATCTGACGATGACAACAGTCAAGTTCATATCAGAAAGCCAGTATGACAAGCTTCTCCAAGAGATTGAACAGCACACATCTTCCCCTCTGGAGCCAGGAAGCAATGCTCAAAGTAAGGACCAGAGCTCCCTCAAAGTGAACCGCAGCCACTCTCAGCAACAATAAGGTCCGAAGCTCCTCTGACAATGAGAACAGCCAAATTTGTATCAGGAAAGAAGATTGACAAACTCCTCCAGGAGAACCCACAACACCCAGGAGAACCAACAACATCACTTCTTCCTCTCCAGTTCTCCTTTTTGTGTTGGCAACAATCCTCAGGTGGGCCCTCCACACTCAGCACCATGCTGATTGAATTCAGCTGGTACTACAAGTTGGTCACCAGTTGTCAATCCACCACATCTGGCTAATGTTTCAAGTACTACATCAAACAGGAGTGATGATAGTGAAAACCCTTGTCTTGTTCCTCATTTTAGAGGGAAAGCTTTTCCTTTTCCCCATTTCATATGATGTTGTCAGTAGATTTGTCATAAATGGTTTTTATGAGATAAGGTCCTTTTATATTTATTTTCTTCAGGTTTTTTTAATCATGAATGTAGGATTCTGTCAAAGGTTTTTTCTGTGTCTATTGAGATGATCATATAATTTTTGACCTTGCTTCTGTTTATGTGATGTATTACATTTATTGATTGTGTATGTTGAACCATCTCTGCAACCCCGTGATGAAGGCTACTTGGTCATGATGCATAATTCTTCTGATGATTTTTGCATTCTGTTTGATAGTATCTTGCTGAGAATTTTTGTATCCGTGTTCATTAAACTGTTGGGCAGTAGCTCCCTTTTTTGGTTGAGTCCTTTTCTGGTTTTGGAACCAAGGTAATGCTAGCTTCCAGGAATGACTTTGGTCATATGCCTTCACTTTCAATTTCATTAGAGTTTGAGGAGTATTGGTGTCCAATCTTCCTTAAATTCTTATAGAATTTGGCAGTGAATATACTGGGACTGCAACTTTTCTTAGTTGCTAGGTTTTTTTTTTAATTACTTCTTCTACTTCATTGCTTGTTTTAGGATTGTTCAGGGTTTTTATATATTCTTGGTTTAGTTTTGGTAATTCATATATATCTAGGAATCTATCAATTTCTTCTGAATTCTTCAATGAATATGTGTACAAGTTCTCAAAGTAGTTATAAATTATCTCCTGGATTTTGGTAGTGTCAGTTGTGATTTTACCTTTTTCATTTCTAACTGTACCACTTTGCATCTTTTATCTCCTTTTTTGTAATACTGGTTAGGGTTCTGTTCACTTTGTTTATCCTTTTAAAGAAACAGTTCTTTGATTAATTGCTTCTTTGCATTTTTTAGTTTCAATTTCATTAACCTCCTCTCTAATTTTTATAATTTCCTTTCTTTTACTAGCTTTGGATTTAGATTGCTCTTGTTCTTTTAGGACCTCGAGGTTCATCACTAGGTTATTTATGAGGTGAATCATATTTTTGGGTTTTTGTTTCTTGGTCCAATCTGCCAGTCTTTGTGTTTTGATTGGGGAAAAGAGACGATTCACATTCATTACTATTTTTCTGATGTGGACATGTATGTCTATAAACTGCCCTCTTAGAACTTCTTTCATTGTATCCTATAGGTTCTGGTATGTTGTACTGGAATTTCCATTTAATTCTAGGAACCATCTAATATCTGTTGATTTCTTCTGTGACCCATTGGTTGTTCAAGAGCGTATTCTTTAATTTTCATGTGTTTGCACAATTTTTGTGGTTTCTCTGTCTTTGATTTCTAGCTTCATTGTACTGTAATCTGATAATATGCATAGGACAACTTTATTTCTTTTGCATTTACTTCAGCTTAGGCACTGCCATGTGGACTACTTTGGACAAAGTCCCATGTGCTGCTGAGAAGAATGTGTATTTTGTTGTTGAGTGGAACATTGTATAAATATCTATTAAGTCCTTTTGTTCAAAGGTTTGGTTCAACTCTGATATTTCTTCCTTTTTTTTTTTTTTATCTAGTTGATCTATTTGAGACAGTGGCATACTGAAGTCTTCCACTATAACTGTGTTGGTGTGTATGTAATTCTTTATGTCCATCAGTATTTGTTTATTGAAGTTGGGAACACCAATGTTTGGTGCATACATTTTTATAATTGTTATCTCTTTCTGTTTAATTGTTCCCTTAACCAATGTTTAGTTACCTCCTTTGGATCTTCTGATCAGTTTTGGCTAAAAGTTCACTTTTTCTGAAATTAGGATAGCTATTGCTCCTTTTTCTTTGGGTTTCCATTGCTTATAATATTGTTTCCCATCCTTTGATTTTTAATCTGAGAATTTCTTTTTGAATTAAACATGTGTCTTGTATACATCATATTGTTCAGTTTTGTTCCTTGGTCCATTTGGCCAATTTGTGTCTTTTGATTGGGGAATTGAGACCATTCACATTTACTACTGAAAATTATTCCTGTCATTGTATTATGCTGATTTATTTTTTTCAGAATAGCTTCTTTACGGAGTGCTTTTACTCTATAGATGAGGAACTAGATACAGAGAGATTAAAATGTGTACTAATACTAATGCATAAAATTTTGTTTTCTTGTGGATGGTAATAACAAAAATTGATAAATTTTCCAAAGTCTTTTAAAATAAGTGCTTCTGATCCAGCAGTTTGTTAACATACAAACACAAGTGTGTTTTCCTCAGTTGTTTCCTGTAAGGTAAGACTTGAATTGTTAAAAGAACTTTATGCACCAAAATCTTATGCAGTAGCCATGATTTGTTGGATAACCCACTAGCCCTTATAAGTTTTTCTTTCCTCTGTTCTTTCCTTCATTCTAGTCTTTCTCCTCTCTGTAGATACTTCAGTCTCTTCTTGTGTCAGCCTAGCTCAATCCTAGACCAATGCAGAAATAAAAACTTTTTTAAAAAAGCTATACTAAAGATGCTATCATCACTTTAATTTCAAAGATTATCTGTATGGTTTAATGTCTATTCAGGCTATGAGAGATATTTTTAAATTTCTTTTTAAAGGACCTTATAGGAAGAAAAAATGTTTAAGCTCAAATTAAACAATGGTAGCAGACAGAATGAGTTTTTCCTGAGCTGCTCATTTTTGAGATATTATGATTAGGTTTTGTGACAAAGCATAGGTGTGTACTTTCATTATGTATCTTGGGTACAATAAATAAGATGTATTGTAGCAGATGTAGAGCCCCACTCCTCTCGGATTTCCTCACTCCAACTTCATTGTGAAAGGCAGTGTGCTAGTTGCTGTAAGGAGGGAGGGAAAAAAAAGAAACTTTCTTGTATATAAAACTGTCTCCAAAGCAATCATTTTAGGTCCTCCCAGTCTATATCAAACCTACATTGTAATTATGAATATGAGTATCAGAATCCCTTTTTTTTCCTACAAAACTCCCTTTCCTGTAACTTAATTCGGGTATATGCTGATGCTGACTCTGCCTAATGTATTCATTCTATTAGAATATTTAGCATTGCTTGATTCACTCTTTCTTTCTTTCTTTCTTTCTTTCTCTCTGGTTTTTTTTTTTTTTTTTTTTTTTTTGGTACTGGGGATCAAACTCACAACCTCGTGCCAGGCAGGCGCTTATGCCACTGAGCTAAATCCCCAGCCACTTCACCGTTTTTTCCTAGCATATCTTGAGAAATTTTTGGAGTGCTGATTTGGTGGCCATAAGTTTCTTAAGGTGCTCTTTGTCATGGAAATACTTTATTTTCTATTAATTTTGAAGAATGTGTAATTCTGGATTGGAAGTTTTTTTTTTTTTAGGGTTTGAAACACTTCTTTCCAAGCTCTTCTTCTGGCCTTTTAAAGGTTTGTGTTGAAAATTCTACTGTAAATCTAATGGGTTTATCTTTATAAAAGTTCTGTTGCTTTTTCTAACAGCTTTCAAGATTTTAGTCCTGCATTGGACTTCTGGGATTTTGACTATGTGTCCTGGAAAGGTGTTTTTGTTTTTCTATTTTTTTTTTAATTATGCCTATTTGGAGTTCCATATGCCTCACATGTCTGTATTTTTAATTCTTTCCCTAAATTTGGAAAGTTTTCTGCTATTATTTCTGTAAATAAGTTTTTCATGCCCTTTGTGCTGCCTTTTGACTTTTCACTAATTCCAATTAACCTTCAGTTAGTCTTCTTTGCATCTTCCAGCAGCCACTGGGTCCCTTTCTCATGTGCTTTGTTGTTTTTAAATTTACGCACCTGAATAATTGGCCCAGGTAATTGGTCTGCTGACAGCAGCACTCTCCTGGTTCTGACACTGTGTCCTCACACTGCTCATTTCTGCTGCCCATAATTTGAATAGCATTTTTAATCTCCCAGATTTCTGTGTGGAGCATTTTCACGGACCCTAATTCTTTGCTAAATTGGTCATTCGTGTTTTGTATCATTTTGTTTAGTTCAGCTAACTTTTTATTAGTGTCTTCTGTAAACTCCTAGATCATTTTGTTTATTACATCCATTATCTGTTTAATTATCTCTTTGAGCTCACTGAGCAACTTATTGATCTGTTTTTTAATCTCCTCTGTTATCCTTTTGAATAATTTGACTGTGGCTTTTAATTTCCTCCCCTTCAATACCCCATGGATTGGCTTTTGGAGAGTTACGAGTTTCTGGAAGCCCTCCCCACCCCGGCCCTCTCTTTGCCTTCTCATATTTCCGTTGTTTTCATTTGATTGTTTTGTTTTGTGCTGAGATTTTCTGCTGCTTATAGTGGAAAGAGTTTGTTGCTAGCATGGAGAGCTCTTTAGTTAGTGTCTGCTATTCAGTGATGCACAGTGGACAGGGATAAATCTTGGTTTTTGCCTCTGTCCCAAGATCTGGCCACCTCTGCTAATTTGGAAGGGAAGCATGAAATGTAATTGGCCCAGCACCCAGTTCTCTGAGAATGAACTGAATATTGTTAATGACACAAAGGTAACCTGAGTAAGGGCATGATGGGAAACCTATTAATAGCAACAACTATGCCATCCTGGCAATAACAAGTAAATGAGCAACAATAATATTGTCAAAGACAACGTGGATGTTGACATACCAGAAGAAGCAAGAATGCACCACCCTTAACCACAGAAAACTGACCTATAGTTATAATATAAACACTGAGGCAAACCAAATATTGACACACAGAAAATATCTATTAAATACAATAGCTTTAGCTCCACTAATGATAGAACTCAACAGCAATAACAGAGTTAATTAACTATCTAAAGATTAATAAAGTTTAATGTTTATGCTAGTAAACAGAGATGGGGTAGAGAATGGGAGAATAAAAGAAGTAAAATTTGAAAAATTAAACAAGGGAAGATTAAAAGGAGGGGGAGAAAAGTGAGATAAAGAATCCTATTAAGGTGTAGAAGGATATTAATAGAATTAGAGGTAACAGAAAAGAATAAATGAAAAAAAGAAGATACAACAAAAAGGGGAAGGAAAATTTAAAAGAAATTTAAAGGAAAAAAAAAAGAAAAATAAAAACAGGAAAAAGGGAAATTTGCCAATCCTCCAAAAACTAGTGAAGAAGAAAGAGAAAAAATGAGTCCAAAGAAAGAAAAAATATTTCTGTGTATTTTGGAATGAGTGATTTTTTTCCCCAGGATTTGCAGTTTTGGAATCCAGCAAGTCATGGTCTTTTCCTCCCAGCTTTATAGATAGTGGGTTTGTGTGGCTCCTCCTGTTCCAGAGGCTTCTTGGTCTGTTTTTCTGTGGCAACTGTCTGAGCCAAAATGCACTCTTGCTCATTTCAGTAGATGAAGAAAACAATCAGACCTCTGATCTGTGATGGATGTAGACAGCAGGACAAGGGTTCCAGCAGCCTGCAGTACTTAATGCCAGCACTTTCAGCTATTACTGAGTACAGAGAAGCCTGGCCTAGCTTCTCAACAAGGGGGCAGGGGGCAATGTCCTTCCTGCCCTAAGCTTCTGCTTCTCAGGGGGTCTATGTCTAGATGGTCATAGTCCCTGTCTGCAACTGTCTCCCATGTCTGTCTGTCACCCGGTCACTGTGGGAAGATCGTGCTGGGACTCCTGAAGTGAAGTTGCTTTTCAGTTGTTCTGAGTTTCAGCCTCTCACATAATCAACCCCTTTCCAAAATGGCACCTGATCGAACATTCTGGCAGTACCACAGTGGGGTCCCTTTCAAGATGTTGCCTGCCATGTAGCAGGAGTCTCACTGGAGCAAACGCCCACACTGCTTTTGCAGTTGACACAAGCCCTGGGATCCTCCTGGGGCTAATGCTGTTGCCTGGTCTGCAGTTACTTCCTGGAGTCCAGATCCTTGGGGTTACCTTGCATCTGCAGAAACAGGTTCCCCTCCCCACAAGGCAGGGTAAGCTTCCAGGCTGCTTTGTTCTTTTCTCTATGATGTGGCTCATTTCTCCAACTTTTTTGTAGCTTCTAAATTTCCTGTCAGTTCCTTTCCACTTCCCAAATTTCTACTTCTTTTCTTCTCTTGGTGAAGTTGTTATTTTCCAGGTATCTGAATTCCAGGTCTCGGAGAGGCTGAATTTTGCTGCAAATTGCTACCTGGGGAGGGTTCTTATTGGCCCAGCTCATGTGCCACCCCAACCAATCCCTGGCCAGAGCATGCTCTGATTGGACAGGCCCTGTGTGTATCTGCATGGGAGCCTGAGGAAAGACGGTCTCCGCTCTGCTGCCACATGGGCTGAGTAGAGTGATGGTGCAGACACCAGAGAACAATCTGGAGGTTGCTAGAAGAAGGGGGACAGGATGCTGTACTGGAACAAGCAACTGGTATGTTTTGCCCTATTAGATAACATAAGAGGACAATTTTCCAGAATGACTCAATGCCTGAGAGTTTCAGAGGAAGCAGCCTCTGGGATGGAGAATTAGGTGCAGGCAGATTTCTGCTGAGTGCTCCTGGGAGGAGGGAAGTGAATGGGGCAGAGGAAGAGGCAGCTGCAATACCAGCCTCATTCCATCCCAGAAAGAGCCCTGGGGCTTGAGCTCCCCTTCTAAGGGCCTCTGAACTGAAGTCATGAGCAGCCTCTGCCACTCTCGCAGTGACCAGGTCCTGGAATTCCTTCCCAGTTCTTCTGCGAAGGGCCCTCACCTTGAGGGAGGGGAGGCTCCTATCAGTCAGGTGAAATACATGGGGGAGGGACTCACCTGAGAGCAGTCAGCACCTAGGAAAACGAAGGGGTAATCTGGGAAGCACCAGGATGCGAAATGCCCAAATGGGAGGCATGGAGCCAGCGTGGAGGGGCATTCTCAGAGTGAGGCTGCAGGTTCCATTTCTCTGGGTACCAACCAATGCAGCCTGAATGAATTCGGCAGTCTCAGGATGGGAGGGGAACACCCACTGCAGATGCCCTGGGGCAACGCAGCTAGCTGGGGCCCTCTGTGTTGAAACCACGGTGAAAGGAAAGTTGCTACCATTTATTGAGCACCTACTATGTCCTAGTTCCTTGCTAGGTTCCTTCTACTACATGTAGAAGTTATCAGAGGATGAGAATAAAGTCTTTGTAATTCACACTCTAATTAACATTCGATAATTAAGAAATGTGTGAAGAACTTAAGATGATGGTTTGGGGGACGTTATCGTAAGGATTTCTTCCCAAACTGGGTTACAGAAACTGTAGTATAATGAAGGAAAAAGACTCAAAGCTTATATTAAATCAGTTCAAGGACAAGAAAAAGAGCAGTCCTTCAGATGGGAGCCCCAGGGGCAAGCACGAGTGTGTTTCTGAAAGTGTGTCAGGGGAAAATGAATTCCCAAGAAGAGGTAGGAAATTAAGGGGAAGTCTTTTTTAAAAAGTGTAATCACAGAATTAGTCTAATTTGCGAAGGCTTCTTTTTAAAGGAGAATCGCTAAGAAATCCAGAAAATTAGGTATAAAAAGGGTGCGGGGAATTTGTTAGCAAAGAACAATGTGAAAAACATGGTAGAAAAGATCAGGTGTGCACAGATGTTTCTGTGGGGGAAAGAGGTAAGAAATCGCGTCTTCTCTCTTCCCGTTTATCTTTTCTGACGGGGATATTTAACGGAGGTTCGTCCCTGAGCCGCAGAAGTCTGGGCTGCCTGGGAACTGGACACTCGTGTGTGTGGCCTCCGGTGGGGGCAGCGCGTGTCCATTTCCACGGTGGGAGCTGGATTCGGCAGATTCTTAAAAATGACCACAGCACCACAAATGTTTAAGAACCAGTATTCCAACCCACGTGGAAACTCTAGTGGCTGAGCGGTTTTAACAGAAAGAGAAAAAGGATTAGGAAATATTTCGTTTTTGAGTTGATTTCTCATTTTAATGGTTCAAAATTTAAAATATATAAATTATTTGGTGACAAGTTCACATCCCTCTTCTCCCACATCTCTCTAATTGTCCCACACGTAGCAGATTCTGTTACCAGCTTTTGTGCAGCTTCTTGATTGCATGCTCTATATGTTCACTACACACACACACACACACACACACACACACACACAGACTCCCACTCGCAGTACAAGCATGTATTTCTATGAGCAAATATACGCATATATATCATATGTGGGCATCTTTTGTGTATCAGTGGTGGGAAACCTATGTCACACGTGCCACAGTGGACTGTTCGTGTCATTGAAAGGTCTAGATTTGCCATCACTGTCATATATGGATATTATATGGATATTTTATCCCAAAATGGTTTACTCCACGTACTAATGTCGACTTTTCTTTTTTTCACTTAATATAGCAACCTAGACACCGAAGAGTGAGTGGGCGAATATGCTACCCAATCGTATGCCAGTTTGTCATAAGGATTATTTTGAGTTAAAAGCACTAGAGAAGTATCACACATAAGAAGGGGAATCCTTGTCTCCCTTTTCTTCCTGGAAAATAAGATGAGAAGTCTCCTCTGAAAGATGCCTTGTCTATGCCAGGACATGAGCGACTTTCTTTGACAGGAAGTCACAGCTGAGAGAATTCCGTACAAACAGATCCTATTAAAACAATTCCTCTCTTCCTCGAGCGTTTTCACATGGTTCAGTTGTTTTTCTACAATTGCTGCTTTTTGTTCAAACCAATGTAAAAGTATTTTGGTTGGGATACTTTTGAGGTTTTCAGTTTCCCTTGTGAAGTTTCCCTTGTCACACAAGTGATGTAAATTCATACACTTCTCTCCTATTAATCTGTCTCATGTCATATAAGTCTCATCCCAGCTGAAAACCCTAAGAAGGAAGAGGTATAATTTTGGCTTTGCTACAACATAAACATCTGTCTCATTATTTCTCAAGGGTCATAGTAAATTCCTATTCCCGCAGCACACCATAACTTACTTCACTGCTTCCTCAGTGATAAACATCGTCGTTATACAAAAATGTATCTTACTCTACGGAAACTACAGTGAATAATGTTCATTATGCATAGATCATACATGTGAAAGTATCTTAAGAAAAATTCCTTTAAGGGAAAAGGAAAAAAATGATAAAAGAATGATAAAATGGAAACAAAGCTTTGTATATAAGGAGGAGAAAGAGGGGATGAAGGGAGGGGAGGGGAATGGGAAAAGTGGAATCAAGGTATATATAAGTACAAATTTCCTATGATGAATATGATCATTATGTATATCTAAAATGTACCAATAAACTCAATAAAAAAAGAAAAATTCCTTTAAATGAGACTTCTGGACAGAAAGGAGAGTAAGTGCATTTGTAATTTTTATGGATGCTGCCAAGATGTCCTTTGGTTAAGTTGTACCAATTTAAACTCTGTATGTCAATGTGTAAAGGTACCTATTTCTTATAACTTTGCTAATATAGTATATTAATGAACATATTTGCTTTCCTGGGATAATGAGAAAAGTATCTTAAAGAATATTTTATTCACATTTCTCTTATTTTGAGAAAATAACACCTTTTCTTTTTTAATTTAATTTTATTGGTACACTTTTCACATACATAATGATTACATTCATCATAGGAAATTTATAGGTGTATATAAAATGTCTTAATTCTTTCTTTCTCATTTCCTCTTCCTTCCATATTAGCACTGTTTGCATTTTCTTTTCTGTGAACCAAATGTTTATAAATTTTCCATTTTTCTATTTATTTGTAGATCTTTATAGCCTGAGGCAATATCTTTATTTGAGATGTGCATCAAATGGGTTTTAAGTAGCTTTCAGAATGTATAAAAGAAGTTTAACCGTAAATATATTCTAAGAGGAGTTGGAAACATACCAAAAAAAAAAAAAAGGCAAAAACAAGTAGAAGAGATTAGAATAATTAGGAAAGAAAGAGGAAGGGCAAAAGATCCTTGAGAGTTAATAATTGGAACATGGAAAAGAAACAGTGATATTCTATAGAACAGGAATAAGACATGCATATTAGTGCAAATACATTCCCACATGCAATCAATCAAATTTTGTAGCACTGTTTCTTGCCCAGAAACTGTCTGGTGTGAGTGGCGCTCTTTAATGTGGAGACTCAGGGATGGAAATCAATCAGTAGGATCTTCCTATAGCCGTTCATGGAAAGAAAAGAAAGTATGGAGCAGGCACATCCACTTCCTAAAAGCGCTGGCTTTAACAGGTCCACACCTCCTCCACTTACAGCCCATCAGCCAGAAGTAGTCACAAAGCCTGACAGGGTGGCCACTTCCTAGTCACAACTCTATCACTATGAAAGCTGGAAACAAATTCTTATGGACCATTAACCATCTTACGTGTGATTAGGAAGAGACATGAAGAACAGGTAGGGTACCGAAGACTCAGAGACATGGGGACAGAGGGACTGACTGTAAGCAGAATCCCCTACCTGGTTTATCACACCCGGACTGGATCTTGCAGCCTGGCCTGCTACTGAGATGAAGGGTGGGGTTGAGTGTTGTTTCCTGTTTGCTCAGTGTCTAGAACAGCACCCGGCCACAAGCAGGTGCCCAGTAAGGGTCTGCTGAATGGCAGCCTTACACCAAGAGCCACAGAACTAGAGGCGAGCTGTCCTGGCAGTGAGGGTCAGAGGGCAGCTCGTGGGGCATCAAGCCTCGCATGGCTTTCCCAGCCTCTCCTACTCTCAGTTCCAGGAGCTTCTTGCTTGATGTGAAGGATTTCTCAGCATTAGTGCTCAGGCCCTGCAGTTCTAAGAAAGCTCAAAGTCATTTGTTACCAGCCTTCGGGTTCCTAAGTGCGCACTTTCTCATTCTCTCTCCAATCTCAATCACGATTTTTAAAATCACTATGTGTTCACTGACTCCCCCCGAATTCCAGCTCCTCTCCCTCTCCCCAGCCCTGCGAGAAGGATGTAAGGCTTAACCAGACCAGGAAGTGGGGAGTCCTCATTCCTATTCCTTCCCCAAATACTTGGTCCCACTACGCAGCATCATGAAGCAGGCAGTGGGGTAAGCAGCAGTCAGTTCAGTCCGATCCACTCATACACACACCGGCCCCCTGGCTCCAGCCGTGGACTCAGATTCATGGCGCTGTAGGGCTCCGCCAGCTGCAGGGCCCACCCTGCCGGGACGGTTGTGCCAACACAGTGGCTGGCAGCAGACAGCGCCTCTGTCACCTCGGGAGACGCACCTCTGAAGTTTTTGTTCATTAATTTAAAATGGTACATTTCACACAGAGGAAGTCATTAAAACTGGGGCAAAACAAAGCAAGCCCAGGCAGAGCCTGTTACGGCCGAATTGACATAGGTGGTGATGAAGGCGGGTTCTGCCCTGGCTCATGTACCGCATCTGGGGCATGGGATGGTCTGGGACCGATGCTGACCATCTGCGGGACAGTGAGGACGGCCAGCAGAATGCGGGGAAGGAGCGTGATCTCAAATCACCTGCCATATCCATGCGTGTTTTATGCTTTACTTCCAAAATCAACCTGAGAGCCCCTGTGGCCCTTGCCTGGGTGGAGAATTGAGCCTAGTGCTGGAAACAGCTCTACAAAATATAGAAGCAGATAGGGTGCCCGATATCTTAATGTTCCTTTGAGTCAGACGACTTCACGGTGTTCCATGCTTGGAAATGGTACTATGAACAAGCAACACTGGATGCTGCGACAGCTCATCAGAGGCTGAGACGAAACTCCTGGCATCTCATGGAAACGTTTCTGAGAGAGGTAAATGGGTGGAACAAAAAATCTGTGTCGTTTCCAGTCAGCCTTTTCCAACTAAGGTGACTGCTTTGAACTTGAAAATAAGTTCTGATTTTAGCGCATTGTCAGAGTTGACTTCAATCATGAGTTTAAAACTATGGACCTTATTTGTTCCCTTTCCTATGTTATTTTCTATGTTCTTTCTTCTTTCATTTGTTCTTCTTAACCCTCTTTCTCACCATCCTTTGATTCACTTGTCTCTCAAGCATGAATGTGTTCTGTGAGATGATAATCGATCTTACTTCCATCAACAATCACCTCTTTTCCCATATTAAACAAAGAAGTCAGCAAACAAAACACTCCATGATCAAATCATTTGGCAAGAATTTTGGATAAAGAGTTTCTCTATTACAACCACTACCTAAAAAACCCTGAATATGGTAAAATGCCTTGTAAATTTCCAAAACAAGAAATATGATATGTGTTATCATGGACGGTCATGGAGGGCTTTAAAAACATGCCCCTCCCTTAATCATCTCTGGACTGAGTCTCCTGTGTACCTCTTCATCCCTTCCCATCTCTGCCTTCAGGCTTCTGTGTGAGCCCGGGAAAAATTAGCTGGGGCTTCTTAGGATCTCTATAGTAACACTGAAAATGGATACTTAGGTTTATCCAAAAAAAGATCTCTTATTTTAGGGATCTTTTACTGCCAATATGATCAATGTCTTCATCATTTATAAGGGATAAGTTCCTTATTAAAAGTAAAAGCTAATTTGCATCCACTTAGATCTTACACTTTCTGTATCCACTTAGATCTTACATTTTCTATATCCCAAATGACTAAATAATTACCAAAAAAAGCAGGTTTCATTTCATTAAGCAATTTATCACCAGATTTAAGGAAGACAAGAAGCTCTTGTAGGAATTGTAGTTGGAAATATAGATTTATTCAGTGTTTTGCAGGTGATGTATTTAAATCAGTAATACCAGAGTTTATTATCAATCAGAGGCACATAGGTTTGGAACTGTATGTTAGGAATATAGAAACACACATGGAGACACACGAGGACATGTGTGCACATGCACACACACACACACTCACATACACACAGCCTAGTGAAACTTTTCATGAACTTAACCAATTCAACAAGGGGTGTGGAAAACAGAATGTGTTCCTGGTTTGTTGTTTGAATGAAGTAACGGATACCAAAGTAACACATCTAGACCAGCAGAGAAATTCTGAAAAGAGAATTTTCACAATGACGTAAATGGTAGCTGAGGGCCTCAAGATGTCAGAATTCAGAACAGTCGGATTTCCCAAGGCCCAGCCTTGGAGGATGCATATTTTACTTCTGTTGCATTCCCCACCCATCACAAACCTTAAGGATGAGAACAGCAAGTCACACTGCAACAGGCCAGGAGGAATTGCTCTGGCTATCCCTGGAGGTGACCTAAGTGGAAGTCAAGCATGTGAAACGTGTAAGGGCTTCTGATAAGTAGGATCTCCCAGTGAAAATGCGCCTGTGACATGCCTGCAGTGAGTGGGGGCAGAGTCGCTGTACCCTCCTCGCCTTCTCAAACTGGGTACCAGAAAGCCCTGTAAATCTTTATCTGTCCAAGATGGCCCCAGTGATATACCAGTGGTGATTTAATTTTAATTTTTAATTTCTACAGAAGTTGATCATCTGTTGTGTTTGTTGGCTTCTTAAATTTCTTTTGTTGGCATTCACTGTACATTTGTAGCTTCTGTCTTTGTTCCAACTGAAGACCTTAAGAAGGTACTTCAAAAATGGACTGGGTGTCCTATCTATCACTTTGAAAGAGGTCTTTACATGCAAGTTCATTCTTTCTCCTGTACGCTGCAGATGTCCTTTTCCAATCTCTGTCTTACGTTGTTTCTCATGTAAACACCGTCTGTATCCTCTCCTACCAACAACCCTGCCACTGTGAGGCCCCTCTAGTCTAGACTCTTCTGTACGCCCTCTCCCCCAGGCACATCCTCACATCCTCGGGGCACCTTCCTGGCTGAGCAGCACCCGCTGATGCATCTAAAATGCATGTTGGAAACTTCACACCTCAGACTGGATCAGACTGCATCTTGGAAAGGGAAGAACGAGCTTAGGGGGATCCTCAGTGGAT
>RJWT010026016.1:0-15919 GCA_004365215.1 Cuniculus paca | reverse complement strand
TCATGGCATGGCAGGCAGGAAATAGAGAGTGATCAAGGGAGGAGGAGGGGGATAGATCCTTCCGGACAACATCCCTGGAGACCACCTCCTCCAGCCAGGCTCCACCTCCCAACATCACAGCTGTAAACCTATCCGTGAACTGATCCCCTGAGGGCTGTCATATCCCATGGGCCAATCATCATGGGCTTTGGGGGTGACTTTTGATATAACTATACCAATGTGGCTGTTCCTCTTCACTCTTATCTACCATTATCCTCCCTCAGCTCCTGACCACACTCAGGCTTTCTTGGTACCTGCGTCTGCCCTGAGTCTCACTTCCTTTTTTATGGCCTGCATATGTCCCCTTGGCCTTTGCCAGTTTCTCTTGCTGGGAGGTAGGATGCTCTATACACTTGTCTCTCACTGCTCCCCACCTTGCCTTTTTCACCACCTGCCTCTTTGCTGCTTCCTTCTCCAGTGTACACACATACACACACACACACACACACACGCGTACACACCTCAGGAGCTGCCAATGGTGCTGGTGGAAAGAGGCTGAGTGACTGGAAGTACTGGGCAGACACCCAGTCAAGTACTGCCCTGAGAATCATTGTTTCCTGCCAATCCTCTCACCTCTGTCCTATGATTTTTCAGTGGTATTGGGGGTTCAGTCCAGGCTGTCACGATGAGCTATATTCCCAGTCCTTTTTACTTTGAGATGAGGTCTCTCCAAAGCCACTTCTTGCTACAAAATAGGATGGCGCTGAGATTATATCTTGCTGTCACAATGGTTCAACACAAAAAGACCTGTTTCAGTTGAAATAGGAGAACAACTATTTTTAGATTTCACTTCTGAAAACTTCATGGTCTTGCTAATTTGGTAAATTGCTGAACCTGGGCTTGAACTTGCCATCTACTTCTCTCCTCAGTCTTTCAGAGTGCTGAGATGGCCATGATTTTGCCTGAACTTCCTGGACCCTCATACAAACTCCAAAGATATACAACCACTGTGCCTCATGAGAAACTTGGACTGGGCCTCAGGGAAACTTGGGCCACTCCTAATCAGCCAGATCTAGAATCAGGTTGGATCCAATAGCGCAGCCTGACTCTGCCTCCTCCCCATCAGTTGCTACGGATGTCAGGATGTAGGGCAAACCTATGCGTTATAGCTGCATCTTCCTGCTCACTATTGCTCCAAGGAAACTGATAGGACTTAAGAGCACCATTCCTATCTGTTCTGCACCTGATAAAATCAAGGCACAGTAGAATACTCCAAGATGCCCTGGGCCTTCATTTTGACTATGTGATCACAAACTTGTGTTGGGAAAATAAATCATTTACAGCCATTCCTTTTTTTTCCCCCTAGAGCCACCTGAGCTCTCACAGTCAATAAGAATGAGAACTATTCCCTCTAGCAAAACCCACAGACCACCAATTTCCATTAAGTATTTATGGTTGGAATAAAATCTACCCAGAAGCAGGCAGGCTTTTCATATGCAGAACCCGTTTAATTTCATTGGCTTATATCTTCTTGCCCATCAACATCCGCTATTTCTAGGAAATATAAATCTATCTATCAGCTGTGAACTGTGTGTATTTCTAATGGCAAAGTGGAGAGAAATAGCTAAAAAGGGTTCTATTTCATTTTTTAATTACAAAGCAGAAGTGACAGCTCATCTGAAACATTGTCAAACCAAGATTTACAGTACATGATTGAGACTTGGTTTCCAGAATCATCTGGGGAGAAAAAAACTTTTCATGAGATCACAAAGACATTAAAGGCCAAGAGTTGGGTAGCAGACTCCTCTAACTGGATGGAAGAAGTCTATCATTTGTTTGCATATGTTTTTGTTTTGCTTGCTACACTTTCAATTTTGCACAGCACAAAAATAAGACACAAATACAATGCACAAATCATTTTCTTTCCTATCAAAAATTTTGGAGCCAGCTGGGCATGGTGGCTCACACCTGTAATCCCAGCACTCAGAAGGCTGAGACAGAAGGATTTTTTATGAGTTTGAGACCAGCCTGAGCTACAAAGTGAGCTCAAGGCCAGCCTGAATGGCATACTGAGACCCTGTCTCAAAAAGACAAGGGCTGGGGATTTAGCTCAGTGGCCTAAGCGCCTGCCTGGCAAGCGTGAGGTCATGAGTTCAATTCCCAATGCAACAACAACAAAAAAATTTCGGAGCCTAGTGTTCTACAGAATGATTGTGATATGTGAAAACAAAGCAGAGATTTGTGTGCTATTTTGCACCTAATTTTAATGCATGTCCTCAGATTCAAGAGTCTTTACCAAGGTTAGCACAAGTTACTGTTATAGATTTGTGGATTGGTCTAAAAAGAGCTCTTGATTTCTCGAAGAACTAAAATTAGAAATTCAATTGGACCTGGATATCCCACTTCTGAATATCTTCCCTAAAGAGCTAAAAACATACTACAGTGACACATGCACACCAGTGTTTACAGTAGCACAATTCGTGGTTGCTAAATCCTGGAAACAGTCTTATGTCCAGCAACAGATGAATGAATGACGAAAATGTGGTATCTGTACATAATGCTGAATACTACTCAGCTATAAAAAAGGTTACCTTTGATTCATTTGTGGAAAGACACTTCATCTGGAAAATACAATGTTGAGTGAAATAAATCAGACACATTAGCTTAAATACCATATGGTATCTCTTATTTGAGTACCCCAAAGAGCAAAATAAAAGATGAATAGAAGGAAACAAGAGGACAGGTTTCTTGAAGATGGGAAGGGGTCCAGGAGACCAAGGATGAGAAGAGAGGAGGAGGGGAAGGAGGAGTAAGATTTATGATATGTTATGTACAGGTACCAAACAGCCAGAATGAGTATACATATAACATGTCACGGAGTTAAAAATAAAATGATGACAAGGATGAAAGTGGGGAATGGGATCCAGAGAGAAGGAGAGAATTGGGTTGGAGGAGAGACAGGGAGAGAATCGGCTTGGAGGAGGGTTGGAGGGGGTCCATGTGCTGTGTTATGCACATGGACCCCCTCCCCATGATGGATGAAAACATCATGCACTGCAAATATGTACTAATGAAATTAAAATTATAATAAAGAGCTCTTGCCCACAGTAGGTTGGAGAGCTATTGTTTTTGTTAACAAAGTCAAAATAGAGTAGTTGCCTTCATGAAATCTCAGAACTTAAGGGGCATTGAGGTGATAGGGGGCATTGAAGTGAGCAGCTCAGGGAAGCCCGAGCAATGGGGTGAGTGCAGCGGTGGGGTGCGAGGTGAGATGAAAGGGTTTGCTCAGCCACAGGCAGCAACAGCTAGAGGAGGCCATCCAGGTGTGACTTTCCTGCCACCCCTAACGTCTCCACCCAGAGTTGCTTCCAGCCGCAGGGTGGCATGGTGCTAAGATGATATCTTGGTGTCACCACGGCTCAACCTAAAACGACCTGTTCCAGTGGAAATAGGGTTGCACTATTTTTTAGATTTTATGGCTAAAAGATTCAGGCAAAACTTGAAGAAACAAAAAGGAGGGCATGAGAAAGAAGAGGACAAAATGAAAGCTGAAACACTTGGGGAAGGTAGCAATGAATGACACGTGGATTTTCTATTAGAGGAGATACCATGGTTCCTTGTCTCCCTGGCTCCTTAAAAATGGCACTAATTACATAATTTGATGTCAATTTCTTTTCAAAAGGAGGAAAATAGAAATGTTGCACTGCTAGGAATGAGTTGTTTATCCTTTAAACTTATAAACGCACTCTTTCAAAGGCCTTCCTTAATGCACACGTCAATGTAAATGAGCCAGGGTAATAGCGATGGCTGGGTTTCCAACATGCACAATGAAGAGACCAGAAATGACCGCAGGGCCGATGGGCAGACAGAGAGCAGGCCACCCAGGGCCACAGTGACTGCTGCTTACAGGTCCTGATTCAAATCCAGTTTTCTGTGAATCAGCGCTCACCAATTATAGACACCAATGGCATGAAGCGATTTTCAAGATTAGGAGAATAAATGTGGCCTCTGAATAGAAAGTCTAGGCATCATTTGAGCAGAACTATCTGGGTGTCTTCCTAAAGGAAAAATAACAGACGAGAAGTTTAGCCAACATGCATGGGTGGATTCAATCAGATTTTCAGCCTTTGCCAGAGATAAAGAGAGTGTCCATGTTATAGAATGCCCTTGCCTTACTTACTTTCCATTTCAAAAATATGTTTACTCACATCAACCTAAACATACAATAAAGAGCTTTGGAATTATCATTGTCTCCTTATCTTTGGGAAATAAGGATATTTTATACTTTTGGTCTACTAGTTATTTTTCTTTCATTTATTCAAATCACAGCTTTAGTGAGATAAGATCCTCACTAAACAGTAGTCACCTTTTTAACATGACCAATTGAATAGTTTTAGATACTATAAAATTCACCTGCTTAAAGCATACAGCTCATTGGTGCTCCGTATATTTAGTATATTCTTATTTCCATAGTAAATTTTAGGAGTTTTCATTGTCCTCCAAAAAAATAAAAAACCTATGCTCAAAAATAATTGGTTCCTTTCTCTCTCCATTTCATCTCCTTATAATTGTCAATCAGTAATCTCCTATCTCAATGGGTTTACTTATTTGGGACATTTCATATGAATAGATTCGTCTTATGTGGACTGCAGTGACATGCTTCTTTCACTCAGTATCACCTTTCCGAAGGTTTTCCATACTGGGAGAAGTATCAGTACTCCATCCCTTTTCTTTACCAAATAGTACTCTATGGTAGAGTATATCACATATTTTATCCATTTATCAGTTTGTGAACATTTTACTTGTTCCTATATTTTGGCTATAATGAATGATGATATTATGTACATTCAGGTACAAGTCTTGATGTATATACATGGATCTATTTCTCTTTTGTAGGTGTTATGGTTTGTATTTGGTTGTCCCTCAAAGCCTCATGCAGTCATGGGGGGCAGGCCTTTCAAAGATGGCTGATTCTGCTTGTGATTGGTTCATTGTCTAGTGCTGGGAGTGTTGCACCTGCCCAGGGGCAGGTAACTAGCATAAAGTATAAGGGAGGGAAGGAGGCATGGTTTTTGCTTTTGCTGCTTGTGGTATCTGCCACAGCCCCCATGAACAGCAGACCCTTAGCCATGCCACCCTGTCTTGGAGCCAGCCAAGTATGGACTGAAACTTCCAAAAACTATAAGCTAAATAAAGCATTCCTTCTTTCATTTTGGGTGTCTGGTATTTCCTCCCAGCAATGAGAGAAAAGTAACCAAGACAGTAGGTAACCAGGTGTGAAATTATAGAATCATTTGGGAACTCTATATTTAGCACTTTGGGAAACTGCAAAACTTTTCCAAACTGGCTGTGCAATTTTACATTTGCTCCAAACTGTACGAAAGTTCCAATTTGTCAACATCTCTACCAACACCTATTATTATGTATTTTTGTTTCTGGCCATGCTAGCATGTATTCAGTAGCACTTCATGATAATCCATCATTAAAAAAGTTTGCTGAAAATCTGAACACCTAAAGTAGTTACTATTGCTCATATCTAGAGATTAGTGATGGTGTCAAGAATTTCACTCAAAATAACTGGAATGTGGAGAAAGAGGTTGAGAAGGGAGGTAGAAATGAAAGAAGAAAAGCCAGGCATGGTGGCTTACTCCTGTAATCCCAGTACTCCAGAGGCTGAGGCAGGAGGATTGTTGTGAGTTTGAGACCAGCTTGGGATACAAAGTGAGCCCAAGGCCAGCCTGAACTGCATATCAAGACCCTGTCTCAAAAAGACAAAAAAAAGAAAGAAAGAAAAAGAAAAAAAAGAAGTGAAAGAAGAAGGACACTGAATTGGTAATCATTGACTTTAGATAACAGGTACTATTTCTGTCTCAAAAAGTTTATTTTTAAGTTTGCTGCAATATCTTATTAAAAATGTTTAATACCCTGGTGTGATGTTCACCTATGTTTGGAAGGCCAGGCCAATTTTAAATGGTTATATTTTCTTTAGGAAATTTGTTAACTAATGTAGATTTAACTTCTCTTTATAGAGTACCCTTTTCTATTTCTACCAAGTTTATTCATTATCTTAATGAAAACAGTGCCAGTTGGCTAAGTTGCTCTTATTTCATCATATTTCCTGAGACCCTATATTCTATTGTAGATTTCAAACCTCTGAAAAGACAATGCTTCCTAGGTGGTACTTAAGAAAATCAGCATCATTTATATTTCTGGCTTAGCTCATTGTTAAAAATGTACCACATATTACAACACAGACTGATGGATTGATTTTGGTCTCACTACGTAGTCCTTAAACTCACTTTGTAGCCCAGGCTGGCCTGGAACTTGCAGCAATCCTCCTTCCTCAGCCTCCTGAGTGCTAGGATAACAGGCTGTAACACTACACCTGGCTTATGACCCACTTTTAATATGTAAATTCATCTCCCCTAGGATTAGGGGTTTGTTTCTTTTCTATTATTTATTTTTAATTCTGCTCATGATACATTGACTTAATAAACAGTCACTTAGGGCCCAAAACCAGTAGGTTAAAATATTACTTTAGATAAAGAAATAATAATCTGTGCTCTTCTTAAATCTAATGGAGGATTCTAGAAATTTTCCAAAATAACTGTTTCTAATGAACACAAGAATCAATAATTCTTCTTTAATCAAACCTGTCTCTTTTGAAATGCATTCCATCACATTTCTTCTTCCATTAACTCTGATGTCTACACACATCTCCTGGAGCTTAAGGGTCCATTGGATGTGCAGCGTAATCTGTTTTCAAGAATGTTATCATCACAAGTAGCAGAAAGAATAATAACATTCTAGAAATAAAAGTATATATGCTACAATCCAATGCAACACTGCCTTATTTAAAGAATACACCGTGACCTGGAATTATCAAAAGATTCGCATTAAAAAGACACAGTTAATATTATCATTAATCCTGAAATCCAAGTCTCTTCATGCCACAGTGCAGGCTACTGTACTATGTTTGATGAATGACTACCAGATAATAAGAACCATTCTCAGGAAAAAGCTATTTCCATAAGAAAGAGTTAACATTGATGTACATGTTTCCATAACTATTTTGTCTCCAAAGTCTGCTCACAGCACCAGCTACATTGAAATCCACTAGTAAGAGAACCATGTTCCTCAAAAAGGTGCATTTATGTGGAAACAGTGAAGAAAGAAAAATAAAATCATGCATGATTGATCTTAGGAAGCTGTTTTCACCTCACTCCACACTTAGTTTTCTTTAAATGCAAAATGCACCATTTTTGATTCACTTTTGCCATCTTACCAACATTGTTATAATGTGTGTTTTATTAGTAGCTGCCTGTATTTCAAGAAAATTGGACTGAATTCTAGTAATGCCTTAATATGTGTGAGGTACCTTCTATGGATTGAATTCTGTTCCTACCAAAAGAAATGGTCAAATTTTAACTTCTGATACTTTAAATTGTGACATTTTTGGAAAGAAAGTGGTTGCTCAGGTGATCAAGTCAAAGTTAAGTAATCAAGGGAGGACTCTGACCCGATACGACTGCTATCCCAAGGCAAAGGAGAATTGTGGAGGCAGAGTCGTGTGCAGAAAGAGTGCACTGTATGCATGCGAAGGCCAAGATGAAAGTGAGGCTTCCACAAGCCAGGAAACACCCCAGAGCTCCAGCAAGCACTAGCACCTTGGTGAGACACCCACATCTGTCCCCCTCGTAGGCTGTGAAAGGAGCCCTAGGACATCTTTCTCTCAGACTTCAGGCATCCAGAACTGGGGCAATATATTTCTTTTGTTTAAGCTCCTCAGTTTATGGGACTTTTGTTATGGCAGTTATGCAAACTAACTGGAGAACAGAGATAGATGTCAATGTGTTACTTGTCCTCTACTTGGCTTGTGGCTCTAGGGTTTGCATGGATGTTCTAGGTGCCACCGTCATAGGCACTAGTGCACGTCCCTCTTGTTTTCTCTCCAGCTGTAATGGTTGCTGTCCCTGACCCCCTTTCCTTCATCTCCCATGCTCAGCACACTTCTGGGTTGGGTGTCCCATGGCATCATCACACACATGTACTTACCACTCAAAGTCTGTTCTTCTCCAACTCAAATAACTCTACCTGTGCTTTGCTTTCACCCTCAGGACTATTTCAGTATTTGGATGTACTTAAAACAAACTAAAGACCCAACCCCTGAAAACCTGTGAAGATCTTTGGTGAAAATTTCTTTGATGGCGTGGATCAAGTCACCATGTACAACACATAGCAGGGTTCCTATAGTTATCCTGCCTTTTCTTTATATTCCAGCTGTTATGGTTGATATACTGTGTCAACTTGAGAAGTCTAGGAGCTTAACTAAGTAACTCAACAGTTCTCCATCTTAGGGTGTAAAGGACATGTCCTTAGCTCTCTAAGATACTGTCCATTGTGTCCACTTGAGCTCAGAAGTTTAACTAAGTGACTCAGCAGGGGTTCAGTGTCCTCACTTTGTAAACATTCTCAATCTGTGCAAGAGGAGAGTATGCAGATAGTGTGAGTGCTACACCCACCCAAGGGGCACAGCCTGCTTACAATATAAGGGAGGAAAAGAGGCTTGTTCTGTGCGCATCCCCCTTTTTGCACTTGTTACTTTGCTGTCTTCTGCCTCCTTGAAGTGTTGCCCTGGTGCCATGCCACCTTGCCTTGGAGCCAGCTAATTACGGACTGAAACCTCCACAAACTGTGAGTTAAATAAACCTTTCCTTCCTTCATTTTGGGTGTTGGGCATTTTGTCCCAGCAACACGAGACAAGTAATCAACATACCAGCCTCTTTCCATTTCATTCCCCACTACTATCTTTCTGAGCAAACCACAGTGTTTAGGAACTATTTGCTGACTAAATTTATTTCTCCATGCAGGGATATTCTAATTCAATGTTACATTCGCTCTTTAATCCTGAGTTCTTCCCACTAAGCCACCTAATGAAGTCTAACTTGTTTTCAATGTGATGCACTTTGATATATGTATAATAATCAAATTGCCATGATATGTCTTTTTATCTCTAGGTAAACACCCTAAGGCTTCCCAATTAACTGAGCATTCAAAAATGTTTATGAAAATTTTCTCACATATTGATTTTCAAATTCCTCATCATCACTTATTTTACCTTGGGTAGCAGAAAGCATTTTCCCTTTTCCTCCATGCTGAATTTCTTTAAATGCAATTTCATATGTTAATATCCCACTCAGTTTTATTTTATGCATTACTTCTGTAAAAGGATCGTGTATATGTTCATGTAATTTATCAATGCAAATATTACCAAAAAAAGATAGTCTTTAACATTTTGTTAACAAAAAATTCCACAGGAGGCCAACTCTCCATTTTGTCTTCAATGCTTAAACCTACTGTCTTTGTCTAGTCCCTTAATATATCCCAAGATATGTTTTCAAATTCCTGTCAGGGAGAGATAGTTTAAAACCTCTGGCAATGGACTTAAGTTTTCATCCTTCTGCAAAATGCTCCCATAGGTCTCTTTAGCCCACTTTCCAACATTAAATGCATTGAATTCAGATTGGTTCTATCTTTATACCTACATGTTGATTTCTATAGGACACTTAGTGGTTTCCATCATTGTAAAAGAATATTGATCTTAAGGACTCTGATTTAAGTATCTGTAGTCTATAGCATAGAAATTTCACTGAGTTCCATTCATTTAAGGTTGATGTCTTCATGCGAGACAAGTAATCTTTCCCTCTCTTAAAAAAGAGATGATTACATCTGCCTGTCATGGAGAACAGACTTGTGAACTCACTACATGGGTAAATCTCTCCATTAGAAACTGCTTCCTGCCTCATCATTGAGACATATACATCACTTTTAAAGTTTTCTAAGAGTTAACATCTAGTATGGAAGTTGAAAAGATTTCATAAAATTGCTGTCTCTAATTGACTTCTACTAGTGTGGAGATGTTATAGTAGCAATAAGATTTGTCAAAGACCATTATACTAAATTTATCCACTCATTCACTCCAGCAATTATAAAGACATGTTCAGAACTGTATTCTGCAATGTGAGACATATAAAGATTAACCAGACACTGATTATATCCTCAAAGAAGCTAGAGTCAACTACAGAAGACAAGAGGATATGCATTTAAATAAGATGACTCAAGGAGGACTTGAAGACATGGTTACCTGAGATGCCGAAGTTAGCTCTCAAAGTTCAAAACCTCTTGAATAGTTATTAATATGAAAAACCATTCCAGGAGTGAAAAGAGAAGGAAAACATCTCCTGGGTGAGAACTCTAGGATGATCTAGGAACACAGTCTGATTCACTTAAGAGCTACATGACACTGAGTACTTGAGACACAAGGCGGTCATGTGTCAAATCCCATCTACCTGCGAACATGAGAAAAAGCTTCTTTGTGCGGATGAGATTGTGATGAGGCCTCAGAATGGGAAAATCCATGAAAAAAGTGTAGGAAAAATAAGCCTCATATCCTTGGAATGTCTCATGAGCAATGAGGCCAACTCCCAAGTTTTATTTAAAGACCCCATTAGTTGAAAGCAATTTTTGTGAGTGCTTAAGCTACACCATTAATGGTCCCACTTATTTTAAAACTATGGTGTCCTTAAGAAGTTAAAATTTTCTTGGGATAAAACTGAATTTGGAGATTAGTAAGACTCAGATTATAAATGTGAACTGCCATTTATGAACTATGGGGACTTCATCCGGTTAGTTGTCCTCATCTTCCACGTAAAGATTCTTTCTCTTCCAGGTGTTCTTTTAACATATGTCTTGTTATAGTGTTATAGAAATCAAACCTTCCAGAGAGAGCAGGGATGCAAAAGTTATTAGAAAAGCTCAGAAATTAAAACTAGCTGACTGGTATAAAATGCATGGCATACAGATAATCTTGGAAGAATTCAGTAACTTTTTCTCCATGTTCTTTTTCCAGAGATGCTTGAGAAATGGAATTGTACATCTTGATTAATTATTTTAGATCCTATTAAGGAGAAGAGGAGGGTCATGGATGAGTTTGGAAGGCCATGTCATTTTCTCCATGCAATAAGTAGCCAAAATGTTAACGACATCTATTGAGACTTGGGGTAGGAGAGAAACCTAAAAAATGAATCCCTCACCCCTCAATCACACTTAGGTCTCTTCACTTCCTGCTTTGGTGCCCTTTCAGGAGAAGCAGGGGGCAAAATTCACAGGATGATAGTAAGCTTGTCAGAAAGCAAAGTCTGTCATTCCTATGCAAAAGGGGAGTGGACCACTTCCCAGAGGCAGAGAGAGGACATCTTCATGCAGGTCAGCTGAGTCCTTCTCGATGGCATTTCTATTTTCACAACTACCACATTTTTTCCTACCAAAGCAAGTCTCTTCAAATCCTAGGAATTCATTTGAGAGTAAGGGCAAGTTATACCAATGCAATCTACCTTCTACAAACCAGGAAAGACGTTCTTGAAGCTAATAAGCCTTAAATTCAGAACTCCTCACTTTTGTAAGCCTGCAACTTATTTTAAATTAGTATACAATTCAGATATAAAGCATTCTGTAACTTACAAAGAACATCTTAATTTTTCTACACTTTAAAGCATAAGATTCCCTTGAACATACCAACCTGATTTCCCAAGTCATTCTTCTGTCTCAAATCTCTCATTGGAGCCCTCTTTCCTTTGTATGGTGTATGAGGGAGACTGCCTGTCTCAATCATTTCAGTCCCTGAAACAAAATAGCCGACACCCACAACTGCAAGAAGGAGAGGTTGATTTGGGCTCCCGATTTTACTCCACAGCTAGCTGAATCCAAGTCAGGAAGGGCACAGTGAGAGGACTCAGGGGACAGAAAGCTGCTCACATGGCAGCCAGGAAGCAGAGAGAGAAGGGAGGACCCAGGGACAAAGACACACTTTTTCAGGTCCTATCCCCAGTGACCAACTCCAATCACACCCCACCTCTGACAGCACATTCAGCTATAAACATCAATGGATGAATTGCTGATAGGTTTAGGACCCCCATGATCCAATCACTCTCCAAACACCTGAGACTTTTAGGAATATTTTTTATCTAAACCAAGCCAACATCTTCAGCAAAACTCGAGGTCACCACTCTGGCCCATCCACTATGGTCCCTTGGTCATTACTTAACCACTCTGCTTCAAGGCCTTTATACAAACAGTTCCCTGCAGTGTGAGTGTTATTTTCTCTGAATCATCTTTTCAGAACCTACTCAAATGTCACCTTGGCAAAACCTTCCTTGAGTCTCCTAGGAAATGTCTTCAACAGCTGATGTGTACTTTGTACCAAACACCAGGGGACTTCGCTCCTGCTCTAGTGAGTTCCATGCTGCCTTGTAATAGCATATTATGAGGCATGGCCCCTATTGCACATGCAGCTTGGGAGCAAGGAACCCATCTTGATCATTCTCTGGTGCCTGGTATCTCATGCTCACTGGCAGGGTCTTATGCAGGATGGTGTTCAAAGAATAAAGGGGGTACATGGTTTTAGGGTGCCTCCAAGAACCTCCATAATACTTCACCCTGCCCTCAAGTCACAGATTGCAGGCAGAAAGAAAATTACTTGCAGATCTTCTCTCCACCCACAACAAATTTTCATTTTCTCCCTGGAATCAAATTATGAACCCCTTGCTATAATCTCCTATCTACTGCAATTGCAAAAGATATTTCAGAATAATTTTGCAACGTGATCTCCTCTTCTGCCAGCTAAAGACAGATGCAAATTTGAGTTTAAAAAAAATCCTTTGAATGACAGTTTTCTTTGACATAAGGGCCAGTAGGTATTAGCTCAACTTTTATCTGAAGCAGGACAGTTGCTCAGTCTTTCAAAATTACCTCTATGCATCTATCTGAAAAAGTTACTCTTTATCCCATGGGCTGACATGGGAAGCTCCAAACCCAGAGAGAACAGGAAGAAGGGGGCAGAAAGTGGTGCTGACCTGTTTTCTCCACTGACCAATTCATGCACTCGAACATTTTGCAAACATTTTTAAATATGCAAAAAGTGCCAGGCACTGTGCTAGAAGTTGAAGGGATACCAGTTAACTAGCCTCAATTCTAACCCAATCAAGGAACCTAAAACTTAGGCTACAGAGGAACACTCATGTATAAAAAGAAGGCTGTAATAGTAACTGTGCAGGAATGAGGTGAGTTGACATATATTTAAACTAACTGGATATTGAAAATGAATGAAATTTGAGAGATTAGTAAATTAGATACCATAAAGGGTTTAAATTATATCTTAAAAACATAGGCATTCCTTAAAGGGTTCAAAAGAAATGATATGATCTTCAGAAATATCAGTTTGTTGGACAGTAGACAGTAGAACCCAGGGGTGCCAGGATACACATAAAGAGAACCATCAAAAGGTATTTTCATTATGTAGAGAAGAAATGATGAATTTCTGAAACTAGAAAATAGGAATGGGGACAAAAAAAAAGAACTTTAAAGGGTATTTATAGGCATAGAAGTGCACTGGATTATATCTGATTGGATGTCAAGAGTGACAAACACAGAGCAATCATAAATGTTCCTGAGATTTCCAGTTCTCTCTGAAACAGATGGTACAGAAATGAGAGAGACCTAAGCTACTAGTAATTTAGGTGAGCAGAAGGTGGTGCTTATGGTGCTTCAGAGAGGTCGGTTTGGAACCAGGCTAAGAGCAGCAGTTGAACTCAGGAAGTAGAAGCCAATTCAATCAGAGCAGCAGGACGTGGGGGAAAGAGACAAACCAGAACTACCAGGAAGCGGCCAAGCCTGTGACTAGTGGGAGGTGGAACGTCTGGTTTTGTCTGATACTGGAGACCTGCAAAGGAGAAATTCACAAACCTATTGCTTCCGCAAGGATGTGGCTCTGCATCCACTGACCTTGGCCTCCACATCAACTCAGAGGTGATGGCAACGGCAGAGAGTAGAGCCTGATTGCCCTTGGCTGGTCAAGGTCAATAAGGAAGCACACAGAGAAGGCAATTTATGAGAGTCACAGGTCAAGTAAGTTTCATTTTAGATGATTACCCATAGGGAGTAGACCACAAAGGCAAAGGAAACCATCTTCAAATCCAGAAAAGGTGTACAGGGAGTGGCATGCATGATGATAAGGGAGCCACTACTCAAGACTGGAGCAAAGATCCCACCTACAAACCATATTTGTTAAAGCTCCTGGAACTGTGGCTTAGAAAGGGATACAAAAGAGCAGTAGAATCAGACTACTGTCTAGCAAGTCATCTCAGACTCTCATCAATTAGCTCAGAAAACTTGATTTCTTCATCAGTCAATCAGGAATAGTATTGCTATGGTTAACAGACCTAAGTGAGTCCTGTAGGATCTAATCCACTGTCATATAGTTAGTGAACGCTTACTGGGTACTAATCACTGGTTACTTCCTTGATCATTTTCATTGATCATTGTCTACGTGCTGTTGGATCATGAATTGGTCTAGGCTGGAGTGTATAAGTGAATTTTCCATTAGAACAATGAATGAATCCAGCTATGCAAAGATAGGGGATAGGCATACAAAAACAGAGGAGTTCCTTATAGTAGAGTAGTATTCCATTATACATAGATCCCACATTTTGTTTATCCATTCACCCCTTGATGGGTATACAGGCTGCTTCCCAGATTCAGCTATTGTGAATTGTGCTGCTATAAACATGGGCATCCATGTATTGTTTTAGTAGGATGACTTAAGCTCTTTGGGGAAGATAAGAAACTGGAGTAGCTGGGTCCTATTCATTAGAATTTTTAATTTCAATTCTTTGAGAAATTTCCATAATAGCTGCACTAGTTTGCATTCCCACCAACAATGGAGGCTTCCTTTGTCACCATAACCACCGCTCCCAAGAGCACTGTAAACTGCGTGAACTGCAAACATGCAATGATAAAATAAATAAATAAATAAATAAATAAATAAGTGCTTAAATATTAAAAGCAAACAAACAGAACAGTTCCATCATTCAGTTGACCATATTGGCATAGTAACGAATTCATGGTTTCCTTAAATAAACATAGATTTCCGTGGATGACACCACTATCGAGACCAGAAAGTCAGCCATTCTTCTTAGCAAGAATTGCAATGGTGCAGGGTCCCCAAAACCAGGGTCTGTGCCAATACGGGAGACTCAAAGTGGTCAGGTTGGCCCTTGGGCATGGCCAGGTCACTAACCATCCTGTGACAGAGCAATCCTTCACATTTTTATGCACCCCTAATGCCAAAGTAGCAGCTTGCTAAAAAGACAGAAACATCTTTTTAGATGCAGATCGTGCAATGAGGGAGTTGCTTGACTAAGCAGATTTTGGGTTAATGAGAAACAGACCCTTCTGTCACTATGATCAGCATCTGCCTATGTTAAGACTCAGTTGTGTATATCGCTGATGTCCTGCATTTTTACATCAAAGAGAGTGCCAGAAAGATAGCATTTGCAGTAATTTGGTTAAGGGCTATCATAATGTAATTAGAAATGTTCAGTTCTACCAGTTCATAGAATAGTATTGTAGCAATTGCTCTTGAAAAATTCATTCCAAAAATGCAATAAGCAAAACCTCAAATCAGTAGATAACACATGTCCAGAGAATCAATTCTGTATTGGAAGCTAGAGTAAAAACACAGCTGTAGTCCCCCAAGGAAGTAAGATTGGAGACCCCATGTCTTAACCCAAATGTTCCTTTAGGACCTGCCTGGTTTCTGACCACAGAGCCCCTGTGCCCTTGGCTACAGCCACTTGAGACCCACTGTGTCCAAGTTTTTCTTCCCTCCCCAACCTTTCCTTCTCATGCAGATCTTGATTAAAATGCCCAGCACCTTTGGAGATATTTCACCGATTCACTCAATACATGACTTTGAAAGTGTACCCTGTACCTGACAGTATCTTCCCACCAGATTGCATTATTTTAAGATCCTCCCAAGAAAAAATGCTATCAGCTTTAACTCTGTAGCCGCTACGATGCCCTGAATATTGTCTTTCACATGATG
>RJWT010026015.1:0-15992 GCA_004365215.1 Cuniculus paca | reverse complement strand
CTGTTTTGTTTGGTTTGGTTGTATTCTTTTCAAAATTAAAAAAAAAAAACAACAGAGGAAACACCTGAAGCCAGAGACACAGGCAAAGACTTCCTGAGTAGGACTCTAATAGCACAGGAAATCATAGCAAGAATCAATAAATGATATTATATCAAATTAAAAAGTTTCTGCACATCAAGAGAAACAATAAAGTGAAGAGACAGCCTATGGGATGAGAGGAAATTTTTACCAGCTACTCTTCCAAAAGAATTAATACTTAGAATATATAAAGAACTCAAAAAACACCAAAAATCAAATACAGTAGCCCAATTAATAAATGAGCAAATGAATTGAATGACACTTATCAAAAGAAATATAAGTGGCAAATAAGTATATTAGAAAATGTTCAACATCTACAGTCATTAGGGAAACGCAAATCACCCCAATCAGAATGGCTATCTCCAAGAACACAAAAAACAGTATCTAGGCAAGGACAGGAAAAAGGAGAAGGAATCCTTTTACACCACTGGTGTAAATTAGTACAATCACTATGAAAATCAGTATGGAGATTCCTCAAAAAAACTAAAAATAGAGGTACCATTTGATCCAGCTATACTTCTCCTTGATATATACCCAAAGCAATTAAAGCCAGCACACTAGGGATACCTGCACATCCATGTTTATGGCAGCACCATTCATAATAGCCAAGCTATGGAACCAACCTAGATGCCCATCAACAGAAGAATGGATAAAGAAAATGTGGTATGTATATACATGAGAGTATTATTCAGTCACAAGGAAGAATGAAATTCTGTATTTGCAAGAAAATGGATGAATCTGGAGACCATTGGATTGAATTAAATAAGCCTGATTCAGAAAGACAAATATTGTATGTTCTTACTATTATGTGGAATCTAAAAAGGATGATAAGAAAGCAGAAGGGAGACTATTACTACACGAGAAGAAGGGAATAAAAGGGAGGGTGAGGGATATTAAGGTGGGTAACAGCAAGGATGATACCAGTAAAATATACTGAAACCCTCCCAAAAATGTGAAACCAGAGGGACAGGGCAGGACAAAGAGGTGACAGAATGTGAAAATGATCAAGGTATGATATGTGCATGACTCTCCTAAAATAAAACCCATTTTTAAAAAATAACTTCAGTTTGTGTGTGTACACACATATACACACATATATACATATGTGATACAGAAATTACTTTCAAGCACAAAAATATAAGGATAAAATTCTGTGAGGGATGTGGAGAAAAACTTTTAAAGAGAAAAGGGAGTATAAAATTTCCAGCAGTTAAAAAAGAATTCATGTGTTTTTTTAAATGAATGACTACAGATATCAATCTGAACAGTATTTAACTTCCTTTAGATACATCTGACTGATAGTACTGTTTCACTTTTCTTTGGTCTTTAATGTCAGTATTTACACAATGCCAGAATTATATCTTTTGAAGCTATTTATTCGTATACATTTTGACATATTAACCTAAAATCATGAGAGGAGGTACATCATTTTTCAAAGTCACTTTAGGGATTATATAAGAAAAATGTCTTGAAAACAACAGCATGAGTCATAGATCTTGCCTTCAAAAAATTTACGGTCTGACTAGGGAGATAAGTCTAACATTTGGTACAGACTGAGAGGGAACAAATAGAGAACAATTACACTCTGAACTTTCTTGAATTAACCAACTGTAGGAAAAGCCTCAAACAAGAAATAAAATTTGAACAGGGCTTTGAAGGATGGTTAGGATTCTCATAAATGCAGAGGAAGAAAGAAATTATTTCAATCGGAAAAAACTATGTGAGGACAAGGAGTAAGAATGGCAGATGCCAGCATACAGTACTGGAGAAATAGCAGAACTTTTCACTGATGGTTGTAGGTCTTCATCCTGTAACCTTACATGAAAATGAATGATTAAAATGAGCTTATTATTGACTTGGGGATTTTATAATTAACAATGGCAAACAGTGATGACTTGAAGCTTAGGTCATCTCTCCAACTTTTGCTGGATTTAATCAGAAACTTTAATATCACTCCAACATTTGGCAATAAAACTACCTGTGAGATGATACAGACTTAGGCTTTCGATCTGAGAAATAGATTAACAAAAATTTCAGAAAGTCAAGTTTGAAGCAATTATGAGAAAAATTGAGAATAAGAATTGTGAAAGAAAAATATCTTGCACAGTTGGAGATGCATTTTGCTCTTCTGCGGTGAAAAAAACAGCAGCTAGAATATGCAGTAAGTCTATTGAAATTCATTTCTTTACACACCAGTACAAAACTGAAAGTGAGGTATGCTTAGAAGATTATACCACATTTATTTCTGGATTTTCACAAGCAAGTGGAAGGGGGGAGAATACACATTTTGCCCCTTAGTGGAATGAAATTCCTTTGGTATCATGGCTATTTATCAAGTGGGACTGTGACAAGCCCTTGAGGATGAGTACATGAATGAGAATCCTCAGAGGACAAAGTAAAGACGACGCAGGAAGTGACACCATGGAGTCATTCAAACATGAAGGCCTAGAGATCGAGGCTATATACACTTTTCAGAAACTATCTAGAGAAAAGTTGTAGTTCCTGTGGAACCTGCACCACTCAGATAACACCTAGAAGCAGAACTGGAGAAATCTGTTGTAGTTCTTAGACGAGATAGCAAACCAAGAGTCAAGACTAACAGACGTTAACAATGTAAAAGCGTGTTTTGGAATTGAAATGCTCCTTACACTGAACAAATTTCCAAACTGTTCTACTTATTACTTAGCACCTAATAAAAATTGTTGCACAGTGTCTTTTCAGGTGCAGTTTAAGTAAATTAAGTCATTTACTTAAAATTAACTTTTCATAAAAGACAATGTATTCCTTCATGGGAAATATGCAGTCAGCTGATGAACTGATAAGATGTAAAAGTAAAATCTCACTATAATTAAATTTAGATCTAACTTTTACAGAACCGTGAATTTGGAGCCTTGACTCTAATTTCATTGTCTTGGAACATAATTATACTTAAACATCTTCAGGTAATTTATATTTGGTCTACTTTTAAATTTTTCATTTTGTTGTAATTTCAAGCTTACATAAAAGTTGCTATAGCACAAAGAACTCCCATATATTTGTATTCTAGATTCATCACTTGTTAACATTTTGTCCCATTCGCTTTATTCTTTCTCTACTTATGCACACATATTATTATTATCCTATATTTTAAACCTAGAGGAAAAGCCATTGTTGCAGATGGGGTTCTCCTGGGAACAGATCCTAAGACTGACATTTTTCTGTGGGTGCTCGTTAGGAAGTGTTCTTAGAAGCATCTGGGAAATGAGGGTGGCAGAATCCAGCTGTCATGCTTTTGTGAGAGGATTCAGCTACCTTCCAGAAGCTGTGAGGCTGGAATGGCTCATCATAGTTGTCCTTCCCTGAAGCAAGGGGGATGGGCCATATCCGTATCACTGGATATAGTTTCCTCCAGGAGTAGGAATGACCTTGGGTGAAGAGGCCCTCTTTGGTTGTCATGAATTCCCAAAGAACTCAGCTGAGAGCTCCAATCACCAACCTTCCAGCAGCTGAGGGAATGGGCACCCTTATCTTAAGGTGAGGTTCTGGAAGAGCACTGAAGCACCCACTACAGACACAACCCGATTTTTCTACTCTGTCATTGCTTCTAGTCATTTCTGAGATGGTTCGGGACACAAGGCAGTGTATGCAAATAGTACTGTAAATTTTTCTTGAAGGGTGAATTTTGAGATTTCTAGAGGACAGGCATTTTTTTTAAAAATAAAAGAAGGATAAAGAACAAGAAAGTAGAGATGTGTAAGGGTATTTTTAAAATTAAATTTCAACTAGGTAGATAAGAAAAAGTGAGAAAGAACCAACTTTTATTGCTGGAGATATTTAAAAAATAGTCAAGGTAATTTTATTCAGCACTTCACTAACAATCACATATAATATGTGAGACACTGCCAATAGTTCTTAAAAATAATGGGCAACAGGAAAATCCACAAAGTAAGCGATCAGCTCCAGAGACAAAGAAAAATATGTTGGTCACAAAAGCAGATTTTAATGTTCAGAGGCTGATTTCTGGTCAAGATAGTGGAGTGAAACTGCAAAACAGAATCCCCAGCACTGGCCTGGGTGGCTGGCTCAGTTGTAGAGCACTTGCCTGTTGTGCATGAGGCTCAACCTCCAGCGCATGCACACACACACATTTCCAGCACTCAATACTTAATCAGAATTAGTGAGATTTATTGATTGGAGGCATATTTATTTAGTAATGTTGGGGATTGAACCCAGGGCATCAAGCATGCTGCGCAAGTACTCTACCACTGTGCTACACTCCCAGTCTGAGATGGCTCTTTTGTGAGATGGCTTTATAAAAGTCAAAACTTTTCATGATAACAATCTTACATGGAAGCAGATATAACTAAAAGTTAACAAAGAAAGAAAAAGAAAAAGCCAGCCAGCCAGCTAACCAAGGACATTCTCTCCAAAAGTGATACTGATGAGTTGATAAGAGCCTGAGATTTCTCATCCAAATCTACATGTCTGGAGAAATAAAAACTGAATAGACAATGATTTTTCCTATGACTGAGAAGAGGTGGGAATAACTAAAGAAAAAATTAAGTTTGACAGTGTAAGTTGCAAGCCCTTCAATGGCAGGGCAAGCCGCAGTTTCACACTGAATTAAGCAATGATCTGAAGCTCTAGGCTATTGCCTCCACTCACAGGAACAGGATACAGAAGGACATCTCAATTAGGTAAGATTACCAGAACCCTATACTAGAGACTCAAGAAACAGAGCAAAGTCAAAGTGTTCTAAAGAACATTGCACACGGCCTCAGCTGAGATCTCCTAATACTCCCTGCTGTAAAAAGTGATTAAAATAAGAAATAGCCCACAAACTAAGAAAAAAAAGGTCTCAGATGAGATTAGTTTTTTTAAAAAACCAACCCACTCAGTGTATCTGAGCAAATTAGTCAAAGTTCATTGTGCTATAGCTATATTAACCTCTTTACTTATAACAACTGTACATTAGGGACTATAGTATTCTCATTTTACAAACATAAAATTGCAGCATATGAGTTTAAGTAACATGCCCAAGAGAATACAAGTAGTCAGGATTTAAATCTGGGTCTTATAGCTGTAGAGGCTGTAACTATAGCTTTCCACTGTCTTCAAAATAGAGTGCCCAGCCAGGGCTGCTTAAACATGAGTAAGGTGTCATCAAATAGCCTGGCAACTAAACAAACACATTCCAGTAGGAAAAAGGAAAAGAGAAGGAAAAAGGAAGAAGAAAGGGAGAAAAAGTGACATGCAACTAAAGATCCCAAATATAGAAGAAAACAGAGCTCAAGAAACAATAAGGAAACTCTTCACAACATGGTATTTAATGATTTTTCAAATTATTGTTACATCTTCATAAAATTTATATTATAATCATTGCTATTATATAATAATAAAAGGCTGGACATCTTAAAAAGTGTTTCTTGTCCTCATATGTTTCCTCTTTTTGTTTAGGAAGTGCTTTTCATATCTCCTATCTTTCTGTTCAGTCATTTCTTTGTCATTGGTTTAAGGAATTCTTTATGTTTTCTGGATTCTAATCCTTCATCAGTTATATGTGCTGGAAAATTTTCTCCAGTCTTGTGATTTTTCACTTTTTATATGGTGCCTTCTGAAATCGAAATCTACTACAAAAAAGTCTACTAAAAAAGCTAATCAAAAGAGATGGTACTGGCACAAAGCCAGACATAAACTAGAAACAGAACACAGTCCAGAAATAAATCTAAATACTTTACAGTCAACAAAAATACTAAGAACACACAGTGGGGAAAAGACAGTCTCTTCCATAAATGGTGCTGGGACAACTGGCTCCATATGCAGAAGAATAAAATTGGACTCATTTCATTCCACATGCAAAAGTCCACCCAAAATTAATTAAAGACTAGAAAACCTAGGGGCAAAACTTTTTGATGATAATCTGGAAAACAATTTAGTATGACCTCAAAACCACAGGCAACAAAAAAAATTTTTAATTTAGTAAGTTACATCAGTTTTCTATTGCTGTTAAAGAAATTACCAAACAGTGGCTTAAAAACACCACCTGTTTACTATTTCACAGTTCTATAGAAGTCAGAAGTCCAGGCACATTGACTGCGGTCTCAGGTTCTGAGCCTCACAAGGTCAAAGTCAAGGTGTTAGCCATGTTGGGTTGTTATCTGAAGACAGAAAGAATCCATGCCACAGTGATTTAGGCTGCTGGCATAACTCAGCCCCTTGCAGTTGTAGGCCTGAGGTTACCATTTCCTTGCTTGCTGGCAGCCAGGGTTCACTGTCAACTATTGCATTCCTATCCTTCTATTTTCAAGCCCGTAATGATGCACCAAATCCTTCTCACATGTGGAATCTCGCTCATTTCCTCTTCTACTACCACTTGGCAAAACACTGATTTTAAGGGTTCACATGGTTAGATCAGTTTTATCTAGTTTCTTTTTTTTTTTTGTCATGTAATATACTAATCATGGAAGTGATCATTAACCATATTCACAGGCTCTACCTACAGTCAAAGGGAAGGAGATTAAATTAAGTAAAAAAATGGGGTTTCCCTCAGAATTATGTCTGCCACAGTGGTCACACTTGTGAAAACTTTTTTTTTTTTTGAAAGGTTGTACTTTTGCAGGATTAGGGGTACAGTTCAGTTGTAGAGTGCTTATCTAGCAGACTTGAAGCCCTGGAAAATTTACCAACATGGCAAAAAATATTTTCCATATATATTTTTTTTTTGCGTCACCAGGGATCAAACTCATGACCTCACACTTGCCAGGCAGGTTAAACTTTGAAATTCTTAATTCATCTAGAATTTGTGTGTGTGTTAAAAATCTAATTTCTTTTTTTCAATATGATCTGATGATAGCCCAGGATTAAATATTGAGCAATTCATCTTTTCCCACCAATATGAAATGGTATCTCTGTCATTTATTAAGATCCCATAGTTGTGTGGGTCTTTTTTTTCTAGGTGTTGTTTCACTGGTCCATGTATCTAATGATTCTGCACCAATACCACATTGATTACCATTGGTTTAGGTAGTCTTAATATTAGAGGAAGTCAAGACTTCCACCTTACTGTTCTTCAGAAATGTTTTGGCTTTTTTTTTTTTTTTTTTTTTTTTGCGGCACTGGGGATTGGACTCATGACCTTGCGCTTGCCAGGCAGGCACTTAGACCGCTGAGCTAGATCCCCAGTCCGTTTTGGCTATTCTTGACATTTTGATTCCTCTAAATAAATTTTCTTATCAGTCCAGCAAATTCAATCTTAGAACTTTTTGTTTTGGATTTTGATTGTAATTGTACTGAATCAGTAGTTCTCAACAGCAGCAATTTTGGTCCCCGGGAGATGTCTGCAGATACTTCTCAGTCTCACTACAGGAAAGGATGTGTGCTAATAGGATCCAGAGGATAGGAAGTCATAGTTTTTATAATAGTCACTGCCTCTCAGAAAGGAGCCTATCTCTGATGCTCAGAGAAGCTCAGTAGTAATTGTGGTTTTTGTCAATCAAGGAGCAATTATCCTTCAGCTCATCTCTCCCTTCAAACATCAACAGCATCCAAACAAAAGCCACCCAAGCTATGTACCAGAATTAAAACTTGGGGGGAACATCCAGGAATAGACAAAAACAAGTGATGATGTGTATATAAAACCTTTATCAAAGCACCTCTTTTCCCTTGCTAATTTACCATGAAGAAGCTAGGCACAGCTGTTCCAGTGCTAGATCCTAAAACTTGGAAATCAAATTTCTAGCAATGCATTCAATTTTACATTTCACTAGAACTAAACAAAATAGAAACACCTTTAAATTCCTTCTGATGGAAATTTACCTGTAAGATAGCATCACTTGCCTCTAATTTTCTCTAACTCAAATTTTGGAGTCATTTTCAATTTCTCTCTTTCTTTTCCAATACATCAGTTACTACCCACTGCCTCTCTATATGGTATGGTATCTTTAAACATTACTGTTTCCTCATTTCTGTAGCATACAGCAGGTCCTGGATGCCTGGATTCAAAGATCTGTCTCTTACAAAGCTTCTCTTCAATTTGTGTCTCCTTCATTTCTACACAAAGCATAAGAATTATCTTCCACCAACAGCTGTTTTCACTAATAAGAAAGCTAAGTTCTGTGACTAAGCTAAACATTCCCTTTGTTCTTCAAGACCTATGGTGGTTCCTAGTAGCAAGTTCTATAAAAACAAAATTTTCAAATACCATTTATTATTTCCTTTATGAATTGCTCTACAAACACTCAACTATCTGCCCACATTTTTAATTTTACTACAGTTAGGCAAGCAATTGCATATTACCATGCTTAATCTTTTTTTAGTACCAGGAATTGAACTCTTGACCTTGTGCTTACCAGGCAAGCACTGCGCTATTGAGCTATAACCCTGACCCACTTAATCTATTTTTGTTTGTATTCTTTTCCACTATAATAGGAACTATTTGTTGTCTATTTTATTTTCTCCTTAACAATATAATCTTTAACTGTCATCTGCGCACACAGCTACCCAGCGTATAGATGTCATCTCAGCCTCCCTTGCAGCTAGCAGTATGCACATGACTAAGTGCTAAACAATATGTAAACCAAAATGTTATGTGCCAGTAGACAATTTTTTCCACAAAGGGTAGGAATGGGGTGGCATGATTCAAGTGAGCTGCATTTATTATGCCTTTTTTTCTATTTCTGTTAGATTCTCATAAGGAACTCACAACCTAGATCCTTCATATGCACAGTTCACAGTAGGGTTCTCACTCCTCTAAGAATCTAAAACCACCACTGATCAGACAGGAGGTGCAGCTCAAATGGTAATGCAATATAGTTTCACTGCCTGGCAAGCACAAGGTTGTGAGTTTGATCCCTGATACCAAAACAAACAAACAAACAAAAACAAATATAGTTGCAGCACTGGCCTCCTGCTATGCAGTCTAGTTTCTAATAGGCCATAGGCTGGTACTGGTCAGTATCCAAAGAGTTGGAAACCCCAACTATAAGCAATTTAATAACTGCCCTTAAGGAGAAGAGGCATTCATGGTCAACCTTTTCTACTCTTTCCTAATGGCTGATATGCAGATGTGATGGCTAGAGCACAAGTAGCTATGAATCGTGAAGTGGAGGTGAATCAAAAGTGAAAATTAAATGCCGAGTTTGGTACAGGAACAAGAAGGACAGATTCCTGGAGTCTCTGACATGGTAGAGCCTTGTCAGTGCTAAAATACCTACTCTGGATTTTTGAGAAGAAAGAAATGAATTCTTATTATGTTTAACCTGTTAGGATTTTGTGGCCTGTACTACTGTCACTCATGGACACATCTAATTCTTTTAAGACAGGGTCTCACTCTATAGTTCAGGTTGAATTTATGAACTTATGTATCCCAGGCTGGCCTTGAACTCATGGCATGGCAATCCTTGTGCCTCAGTCTCCTGGGTGTTGGGATTACAGGTGTGCACCACCACGCCCAGCTGGACACATCTATTTCTAGCTGATGTACCAAGCTCTGAGTTTTCACTTGCTATTCCCCCTGCCCACTAAGAACATTCCTCCTGATTTTCTTATCTCTTCCACTTCCTCAAACTGTCAGTTTTTCTCTCTTTAAAACACCTGCAAACTTGAGACCATACTCGTAAGTGAAACAAATCAAGCCCACATGTGTAAACACCATATTGTTTCCCTAGTGTAAGAAACTGAAAGAGTAAATAAGATACAAAATCTTCAATAAATATTGTGAAAGGGTAAGAAACTGCTCAAAGGGGAAAAAATAGGGAAAAGGAAAAAAGAAGGAAGGGAAAAGAAAAAAGATAAAACTTTGTATATATACAATTAAGATAGCTAAAATGATTGTACTACTAATTCTAATAGTTCTTGAAACAAAACAATTAACATTCATAGGATTAGATCAATTTTGCATGTCTATATCTGGTAATCTGAGTCACTCTTTTGAAGATAACTATACAAAATAACAAACGTTTTTTATGTTCCTAACACCTTGTTTTGAAAGCCTATATTGTTATTGTTTTGGCCTCTCTTATTGTTATTTGTCTGTCTCTTTTGTTTCTTGTTTTTCTTGTGTTTTGTTAATCCCTCTAACACAGAAAAGATAGATGTACATGTATAGGCTTATACATGCTTAGAACTACTCCTAAAGAGTTTACAAGAACTGATTTTATTATGAGTGATGGTATGAACAGCTACTTTGAAGAAAACGAGACATTATGGTAGCCATTGCTGATTTTTTTTCTTTTTTTAATTTTAAAGAGAATAAAACAAAACAAAGCAAAGCAAAACAAAACAGAATAGAGTCAAACATAATATAGCATTTCAGAACAGAACACTGCAAGCAATACAGGTTTTCAAAACATACCAACAGGAGATTAACAATGGTTACCCTAGTGTCTCTTGCTTTCTTCAAAATGGTTGTTCATACATTTACAGACAATAAACTCAAACAAAATGAAGTAATATAAAACGAGATAAAACAAAAGAGCATTACAGGCCTTCAAGTCAGACAAGAAGAAACCAACAATGGCTACCGTAGCCATTGCTGATTTCTTATCATGTTGTTAAGTTCAACAATGCTTTTATTCTTTGATTTGATTGGTTTTAGTCTGTTTTCTATTATTAGACTGCAATATGTGAGAAGGTATGGACAGTTATTTTGAAGAAAACAAGAGACATTATGATAGCCATTGATGATTTCCTATTGTCTGGTTTTGAAGGCCTGTAATGCTTTCATTCTTTTGTTTTGATTGGTTTTATACTATTTTGTTTTGTTTGAATTTATTGTGCATGAAGGTATGAACAACTATTTCAAAGAAAACAAGAGATATTATGGTAGCCATTGTTGATTTCCCATTGTCTTGTTTTGAAGTCCTGTATCGCTTGCATTGTTCTGTTCTGATCTTTGTTATGTTTTATTTTGTTTTGTTTTATTCTCTTTAAAAAAAAAAACACCTGCAAATGCCTACATAGGAATCCTTAATACTGCTAAATTTACTTAATCCAGTTACTCATTTTTGAATACAAACACACATATAACAATGGATAAATGAAACAAAAATAAAAACTTCCAAAACAAGTTTATGATGGCTTTTATACCCAAACATTCGCTGTTTACTACTTAAATACTATTCTTCAATGATACCATCATTGACCAAAATGTTCCTGGAACAGCTTTTGGTGAAACAGACTTGAAAGCATGCTGTACACCTTACAGTATCACCTCTAAGGGAGCAGAAATACACTCAATTTGCTTACCACGCCTAGAATTGGGTCTGGCAGCTAGTAAGTAGTACTCAATATGTATTTGTGGTATTAAGTAAATTATAATAAAACCTTATGATTTTTTAAAGAAGTAGTCAAAAGTCATTCAGTGGTGGTGCACACCTGCCTGTAATCCCAGTACTTGGGAGGCAAAGGTGGGAGGATTGCTGTGAGCTCGAGTCCAGCCTGGGCTACAAAGAGTTTCACAGCCAACTTGAACTACATAGTGAAACCCTGGCTCAAAAAGACACACACACACACACACACACACACACACACTCATTCAAAAACAACTTTGAGATTCCATCTTACCCCAGTCAGAACAGCCATCATAAAAAAACAAAAACAAAAAACAACAACAACAAAAAACCAAAATGAATAAATGAGGAAAAAGGAATGAGGCCAAATGCATTTTTGGTAGGAATGTAGATTACTACAACCAGTATGGAGATTCCTCAAAGAGCTGAAAATAGAAATTCCATTTGATCCAGCTATACTTCTCTTGGGTATATTCCCAAAGGAATTAAAGACATCATACTATAGTGATACATGCATACCCATGTTTACAGCAGCACAATTCACAAAAGCTATGCTCTGGAAACAGCCTAGATGCCCATCAGTAGATGAATGAAGAAAATGTGGAATATATACACAATGGACTATTATTCAGCCAAAAGAAAAATAAAATCATGTCATTTGTAAGAAAATGGATCTTGAGATCATCATACTAATAAGCTAGCGTTAGACAGTTAAACATTGCATGTTTTCTCTTATATGAGAAAATGAAAATAAAAATGAATTAATAAAATGAAGGAGACATGAAACTAAAAGTTACTCCTAGAGACAGGAAAGGGAATTAGGGGAAGGGGAGAAGAAAAGGAGGGGGGCGGTAAAAGGATTGAAAATGATCAATATATGTTATATACATACACAATTTCCCAAAATGAGCATCACATTCTGTATTATATATGTACTAATAAAAGTTTTTAAGAGAAGAAACTCCCATTTAAAAGTAATTCAGAGCTCAGGCTAGTGAATAAGATGTGTCAGAAAAGCTGGGGAAAATAATTTTGTATACAAGAGCCCCATGATCTATGATGATAAAGCAATAAACTAGTTTCATCTATGATTCATAAAACAGCTCAGAGATGAGTTACTTCTCTATGGATTTAGGGGCTCATTTCCTAAGCTTACAATGGCCTGTGCTACGTCTGTCCCACTTCAGGGCGGGTGCCCTCTGTTCCGCCTTCTGCTGAACACAACTGCCCCTTCGCTGCACCGATGTCTGTTTAAACAGTCATTTCTTCCAAAAAGTCTCCCCTCACTACTTGCTGTAAAATAAAGCCATCCCTGTTACTCTTGTCCCTGACCTTGCTTTCTCTTTTTATTGGACTTATTTGTATCTGGCATGCTTTATATGTTTGTATTTTGTACTTTTATTCCTATTTTGTTAATATCTGTCACTAAATGCTAGTTTTGTGATGAAAGTAACTTTACTTCCCTCACTGCTGGAACTCCACACTGCTTCTGTGTAACCAAATTTCAAAAAACAAATCATGTGCTTACAGTGAAAGAGGAGAAAATGGGACAAGAAATGGAAAGAAGGGCAATAAAGGTAACAGAGAAATAGCAAAAGGGACAGAGAAACTCTGGATGAGTCATGATGCTATATTACTCAGCTTTTAGTGTTAATCTGAATTCAAGAATTTCATGAGAAATCTTCTGAATGGGTAACTGTTTCTTTTGGAAATTTATTACAAAAGAAATCGGTCCCTAGAAGTAGAGACTCCACTATTTATAGAAGCATTTGGGTGATATTTACTATTATAATTACAGCAGTCACCTTTTTTAAAGTCTGACAAGCACAAAGTGAATAAACATTTAAGAATTCATGACCAAGTCAGAGTACCTGTATGACTTTTAGCAGGACTGACTTGGGTTGGTGTTACTACAAATATTTTTAAATTTCCATACTTAATTGATATTTGGCATTCCTATTGAATACTTGTAGCTCTTTTAGTCCCCACCTACCCTTGTACAAGTGGAACCAGGGCTTGTGCATTTTAGGCAAGACCCCTACCATTGATCTGTATTCCAAGCCCTTTATCTTTTGAGACAGGGTCTTAGCTAAGTTTTCTAGGCTAGCTCTAAGATTACAATCATCCTGGCTCAACCTCCTGGGTAGCTACAATTATGGGCATGCACCACTTTGCCCAGCTCTTTTAGGTTCTAGTTTAACAGATATCTTAGTCTGCTTGAGGTACTAATACCAAAGAACTACAGAATGGGTGATGCATAAGCAACAAAAACTTTATTTCTCATAGTTCTGGAGGCTGGAAGTCTGATATCAGGTGCCAGTATGGTCACGTTCTGGTGAGAGCCCACTTAATGGCTACAGACTCCTCACCTTTCACTGTACCCTCTTGTGGCAGAAACAGGACAGGGAAGAGTTCTCTGGAGTCTCTTTCATAAGGATTCCACTCCCATCACTTAATCATTTCCAAATTCCAACACATGGGGGGGGATCAGGGCTTCAACACATGAACTTTAGGGCGACACAAACACTTGGTCCATAGCATTAGACCCAGACAATAAAGGCAGCAAGCAAACTCCTAGCACCACTTGCAACCACATTATTCTTGTTGTGCCTTTCACTTATGGCACCAAGTTTCAAAGGAATATTTGAAGGGATCTCATTCAAAGGCTATTTAAGTCATATTTCATGATTGTTTTTGCTTCCTCAAATTGTCTATTCCTTATGAACAACTTATTAACAAGATTTATACTAGAGAAGTCAGGGTAAAATGACATTAATGTTTTAGCAAATCTGGCCAAAAGACTAAAACTAGACCCATGTCTATCACCATGCATTAAAGTCAAAGATATAAATATTAAAACAGAAACACTAAATCTACTGGAAGAGAAAGTAGGTAGAAATCTTGAAGACATAGGGGTAGGCAAAGAATTCATGAACAAAAATCAAACTCCACAAGAAGTACTTCAAAGAATCAACAACTGGGATTTCATCTTATTAAAATGTTTCTGTTTATCAAAAGAAACCACCAACAAAGTGAAAAGAAAACCCACAGAATGGAAAAAATTTTAGCCAACTGTCCCTCAGACAAAGGACTTCTATGTAGAACATATAAAGAATTGAAAATCAGGTCCCCAAAATTCAAAGACTCAATCCATAAATGGGCATCTGAGATGAACACACACTTCTCAGATGAAGAAATATAGATGGCAAATAAACATATGAAAAAATGTTCAACATCATTGGTCATCCGAGAAATGTAAATTAAAACACTAAGATTTCATCTCACCCCAGAAAGAATGGCCATCATCAAGAAATCAAACAATAACAAATGCTGGAGTGGCTATAGGGGAAAAAGGAACCCTTCTCCACTATTGGTGGGAGTGTAGACAGATAATAACCACTGCGGAAATTGGTGTGGAGATTCCTCAAAAAACTAGGATTAGAAGTCCCATTCAACCCAGTTATCCCCCTTCTGAGTATTTTCCCAAAAGAATTAAAACCATCATATCACAGAGATGTATGTGCACCCACGTTTACAGCAACACAATTTGTAATAGCTACATCTTGGAAACAACCCAAATGCCCAACAACCTAGAATGGATAAAATTTTATATAAGGGAGCATTACTCAGCTATAAAGAAAGATCAACTCGAGGCTTATATAGGTAAATGGATGCAACCAGAGACTATACACATAAGTGAAATAAACTTACATGTGTAAGCATCGTCTTGTCTCCCTCACGTAAGAAACTAAAAGCGTAAGTAAGATGCAAAATCTGCAATACATACTGAAAAAGGGAAAGAAACTGCCTATAAGGAAAGAACAACTGGGATGGAGGAAATGAGAATGAACGAAAAGCAAAGCAAAGCAAAGCAAAGCAAAGCAAAGCAAAGCAAAGCAAAGCAAAGCAAAGCAAAGCAAAGCAAAGCAAAGCAAAGCAAAGCAAAGCAAAGCAAAGAAATATAGATTGCTGAAAAGACGGCGGAACAGTAAGCAGCAGAGTAAACAGTCTCTGAGAGAAACAATTCAGATGCTGGAATATCACATCATGGAGAGGACAAGAAGGAAGCAAGTGGGTCCCCTGGACCAAGGAAGAATCTAAAATATGACTCGAAGCCCACAAAGAGAATAAAAAGAATTTAAACAAAGAAGAAGGTGGTGGCTGGCAGTGCCTCAGCCTGGAGCCGGATTCACCCCGCCAGAAGACCTGCTGAGCCTGGAGAGGCGCGCGGTCACGGTTGCGGTCATGGTCGCAGCTGCGGCGCGGGAGTGAAGGAGAGCTGCGGGCGTGGAGATCTGTGCTGGCAGTGGGTGAGTCTTTGGAATTCCACCCCACCCCCACCCCCACCCCACAGGAGAGAGTGGTCGGCAGGGCTCCATCTTGGAGTCTGGCAGATTGCGCCCTCCTAGACTGCTAACTACTGGCATCAGCGCCAGGTTGTGGGTGGACCCGTGGAAGTTGCCTGAAGGAAGCTAGAAAAAAAAAACAGTCATTTGGGAGCTCCAGGTTGTGGGCAGACCCGCGGAAGCTGATTGGTTGGAGATCGGCTCCCAGGCGCCTTTCAGACAATATCGCTAAACAGCTTAGATTCCCAGGGCCTGACCAGGTCTGCTCCCATCCAAACCCCAGGTGGCTTGGTCCCCAGTT
>RJWT010026014.1:0-15952 GCA_004365215.1 Cuniculus paca | reverse complement strand
GCCAGTAGAAAACCACAGAGCTGGAGGAGGGGACAGCCAGCCAACCTGATCTCTTAGACTAGGGAAGGCAGGTACAGTATGTGAGTGTCCTTTGACCACAAAAGGGGTAACTTAAAACAGGAACTTATTCTCATGTAGTCATGGAGGCCAGAAGTCTGAAATAAAGGCTGGCAGAGCCACACTCCCGGAGTTCCTGGGGAGAATGCCAGGCATTCCTTGGCTTTTGGCCATAGTACTCTGATTTCTGCCTGTCTTCTCATAGCCTTCCCTCTGTGTTTGTCTCTCTTCTGTCACTTATAAGGACACCATTATTGAATGTAAACCTACCCAGATAATTCAGGACAATCCCATGAGATCTTTCACAGAATCATCTACAAAGACACTTTTTTCCCAATAAGGTCACTTTCACAGATCCTAGATCTTAGGATATGGACATACCTTTGGGAGGCAACATTTAACCCCCTACAGAGTGTGAGAATAAGTGCATTGTGAGGACTTGGGGACTAGGTGGGGGTAATGCCAGCAGGGAAGGCAGGCCTCTCCCTGTCCACTGGTCCTTGACTTCTTCCCACTGAGCCCATGCCCTGACCTCAAGGTGTGGGCCTTCCCCAGGACCCCAACAATCCCATAGGGTTCCTTCAAGACTCATATCAGCTGGGCCTGGTGGTGCACGCTTGTAATCCTAGCTCTATGGGAGGCTGAGGCAGGGAGATGGCAAGTTTGAGCCCAGCTTGGGCAATTTAGTGACTTAGCAAGACCCTGTGTCAGTTAAAAAATTTTAAAAAGGGCTGGGGCCAGGAATGTTGGCACATGCCTATAATCCTAGCACTCTGGAGGCTGAGGCAGGAGGATGTCTAGGAGTTTGAGACTAGTCTGGACTACATAGTAAGTTAAAGGCCAGCCTGAACTACATAAGAGACCCTGTCTCAAAAATCAAAAAAAAAAAAAAACACCAAATACAAATTTTCTATGATGAATGTGACCATTATGTGTATCTAAAAGGTACCAATAAATTCTGATTTAAAAAAAAACCCATAAATAAATAAATGAGGCCTTGGTCCAATCCAATCCCCAGTGACACACATGTCCCAGACCTTGCTGAGCCCTCAGGTTCTCATTGCCAGTGGGACTGAGATGGCTCCTGCCTCCTTCAAGCTCCTTCCCTAGCTGCAGATGACTGCACCCTACAACACCCGCACTTGGCTTTTGTCCCCGGACTCCAGGTTCCTGAGGTCACATGCCTTCTTGGGGCTCTAGAACTCAGCTGCTTAGCTGTTTGGGTTACCTGGCAGGCTTCAGCCCAGCCTATTCGGATGCTGGATGCAGGCAGGCCACGGGATAGGGATGGCAGGGTTTAGGAACGCTGCCAGGGGGCACAGCCAAGGGCAGTGGCTGAGGCGGAGGCTACGAGGATACGGTTGGGGCACAGGGGATTTTTTTTTTTTTGGCGGCACCAGGGATTGGACTCACGACCTTGAGCTTCAGGTGCTTAGGCCGCTGAGCTAAATCCCGGGCCCTTATCTTTTTGAGACAGGGTCTCGCTATGCCGTTCAGGCTGGCCTTGAGCTCATTTTGTAGCCCAGGCTGGTCTTGAACTCACAATGATCCTCCTGTCTCAGCCTCCTGAGTGCTGGGATTACAGGCGTGAGCCACCACGCCCGGCGGCACAGGGGATCTTTAGAGGTGCCTGGAACAGAGAGAGGTGCCCCAGTGAGCGGGGTGTGGGGGTGGTGGTGTGAATCTGATTCGTGCGAGGGAAGAATAAAGAACTATAAGGACTTCTACTTAAGGAGCGCAGGCACCCTCCTGCTCGCTCAGGGGCCCGACGGCCCTCGATGAGGCCTCCAGGGCCAGAGGGGCCTGGAGCCGGACCGCTGTCTGTGGTGCTGGCCCCAGCTTGCGAAGGAAGGCGACAGTCTGCTCCCCAGAGTGGGCGTTTCGAGTGCTCCGCGGGTGATCCCGCACAACAGGAATGAAACGAGAGCGGCGCGGCACAGCGAGACTCGACGCCCTGCGCCCAGGCTCCGGCTTCGGAGGCGACCTGCGCGGACCCCTGGGGAGTCTCGGTTGGGAGGGCCGCGGCGCACGTGCGTCCGGGTCAAACGCGGACCCTGGGTCACTCACCGCCAGGCTACGTGTGGCCGCGCGCGCTGCGGGACGGGAAGGGCGCGGTCTGGCGGGAGGCCAGCAGGGGTGGCGGGCCGTACCACTGTGCGGGGCGCCCGGGCCGTACCACCACTCGACCGCGGGGGTCGCCGCCTGGGTAGGCGCCCAGCAAGCCCCGCCCGGCAGGTGGTGGCCCCGCCCCAGGCCGACGTGCAGAAAGGAACGCGCCGGCCGAGGCCGCGAGGGGCTGCGCGGCAGTGGGCGGGGCACGTTGCCCTCCCCTCACGCCCACTGGCTGCGGGGCGGCAGGGCGGGGCACTCTCGGCGCGCCATTGGTTGCCGTCCCGGTCGTTTGCATATGAGGCGGAGCTGCGGGGCCCCACCTGGGCCCGCCGGGGGCTCGAGGGTGGCCGCGGTTGCTGCTGAAGTTGGTCCGAGAACCCGCGACAACCCCGCGCCGGGGTGGCAGGTGACGCGCAGGGGTCCCAGGCTGGCGGGCGGGGCGCACTTGCGAAGCCACCTTCAGCCGGGGGCTGTGGAGGGGCGGGCGGGCAAGGACGGCGTGGCTCGGACGCTCAAGTTGGAGGGGACAGGGAGGGGGTCAACCCCTTCACCGCCCGCCCGCCGGGCCACCCCTCCAGGCGCAGGGCAGCCACTGCCCACTGCACACTGCGCTGCTCCCGACCCACTGTGCGTGTGACAGCGGCTGATCTGTCCCTGGGCAGCGCGAGCCCTTGGCCCCTCAGTGGCTCTGGTCTGGCGGGCAGGCAGGTGGCCACACAGAGCGGAGGGTGCCCGCAAGCCCGGGAGGGGGCCACCCCATGGGAGGCCTGTCGGAGCTGGGGGGACACTCGGAGAATCTCCGCCCTCCACGTGGGAGGACTGAGGCTGGGCTAAGTACCCTCTTAGAGGGAAATTTCTTCTTGTATGCTCCAAGGTGCCAGGCTGTGCAAAGCGCTTAGGACCGCCTATGGGAGCTGACCCAGCCCAGGGAAGCCTGGGCCAAGCACAGGTGTTGTGATCTTCTGCCAAAAAAAGACCTGCTTCCCGAGGGCCACCTCTGGGACACCCTACAGGAAGACAGCTGCGGCTTTTTCTGTTCATTTCTACCACTTCTTACAGGCAGTCAGGACAGTGGGCCTGTTGGTGGGGTCCAGGAAAAGCCCCACGCAGAAGCCCCCCATGGAAATGTGGACCAGGAGTGTGCCCAGAGCAGCTCGTGGGAGGCCGGAACACCTGCAGCAGCCCCTCTGGGGGCAGGGCCAGGTCTCCATAGAAGGAGGACAAGAACTCCAGTGGGCCTCTGTGCTGGCATCACAATAGTCACCCACAGCAGCTTCTGCAGGTGAAAGGAGGCCCTGTGGCCGTGGGGCTGAGAACCAGAACCAACTTCCTTCCTGCAGTCACTCTCTGTGGATGACCTTCAGTGAACCAGGGTTCTCACTTCAGTGCTGGGCGTGAGTGGGAACTGTGAGAGCACTGCCCACAGCACAGCCTGGCCTCATCATCTGGCTGGACTCCTGGTGGGGAGGATGGCAGTCACTGCCCCAACCCAACACCTGCAGGGTCCCATCATAGCCTTGCCAGAGAAGGTGACCTGCCTTTCGGAGGACTGTGGGATCTCAGCATCTCCACACTTCACATAGCTCACACTGTTGTCTTCAAAGTAAAATTTAAAACTCAAAGGTAAACTTTGCAGCAACTGAAAGTTTTGCTTCATGACCCGAAGCACTCACTGGGCATAGGGTTCCTCTACCTGGAACAACTGTGCCAGCGAAGAGCTCTACCCCACCCCCACTTGAGCACAGTGCCAGTGGAAGCTTTTTCAGAACTAGGAGCCTGACAGGGCCCGCACAGTAGCTTGGAAAAAAACAGGTGTTCCTCAGAAGGACACAAGCAGTGTGTGGTGTGTGTCACCTTGGGAACACAGGAGCTCAGATCCTGGAGTACGTGGTCAGGCGCCCCTGGGCCCCTCTGCGGTAAGGTTTCTTGGTAGCACCAGCGATGGCCTCTGCTGATGTGTGCCCTTAGCTGGGTCAGGACTAATGTCCAGAGGTGTATCCAGCCCTTCTGAGTGTAGACAGGGAGTATGGTGAAGGGATGAAGGGAACAAGCCCCTCGGTCCCAGCCCTTCCAACTAGTGTAGACCCCAGCTGGCCTTTGCACTTGAGGCTCCATGCCATGTGTGTCTGTGCCTGGCCCACCAGTCTGGAGCCATGGGTCGAGGCTGCAGCAGGCTTGGGGGTGAGGATGCAGGTAGGAGCAGTCAGCAGGGCATTCTGGCTTTGGACACCAGGTTGGAAGTCTCCTGCTACCTAGCCTCTGGCATTCCCAGATCCCTGCCTCAGGCAGAAAATTTGCAGCCCTGCTTACTGCACATAGCAGTGGGCTCCCAAAGGCCCTAATCTCTAAGGAGCCCTCCCTAGTGCCCATGGGTGGCTTTCTTGCTATTCCTACTCAGGAGTTCAATTTCCCCTGCCACCTACACCAGAGGAAGTGGTGCACACCAGGCCCAGCTCAGGACCCTCAGGGGACTCCAGGTCAGGAGTCCATCCCGAACATGCCCTTTCCTTGAATCCAGCAAAAGGACTCCTTGATCTAGGGTAGTGACAGCAAACCTTTAGAGCTTTCAATGATAAAACAGCCTGCTGCGGCACGCATACCATAGGTTCACCATGACTGATCTAGGGTGACTCCATCCCATCCACCAGTACCACCTATGGCCAAACAGGGTCCCAGATTCTGCTTATCACCAAGATCTCCAGTCCCAGCCTTCAGAGCTGGGAGCATGAGTCTGACTAAGGATCTGGGTCCTGGAAGAGGCCAAGGCCAGCCACGGAATCCACCCTGCCCTGATTTCAAGCTGCTGCCTCACAGCAAAGGCTTCACACTAACTTGTGGAGAAGAGAAACAGCCCCACTTCACACCATACTCACACCTGCTCCTGAGGTGGCCACGCTCCTCTGGGGTGAGCTCCCTGGATCTGACTGAGAGTCCGGGAGCTGCCCCCATGAGTTCTCTGGCAGGCAGTAAACCTGATGGGTGGGTCTAGCTTGTCCTGGAATATGGGGTTCCTGCAGCTGGTCAGGAATAGGCCAGATGAGGGAAAGCCAGGTGGGAGAAGAGTTCAAACAGAAGCCCAGGTCAGGGCAGAGCCAGTAAGCAGGGGACTACAAAGAAGACTGCTAAAGAAAAAAAAAAAAGCCGGGCGTGGTGGCTCACGCCTGTAATCCCAGCACTCGGGAGGCTGAGACAGGCGGATCGTTGTGAGTTCGAGACCAGCCTGGGCTACAAAGTGAGCTCAAGGCCAGCCTGAACGGCATAGTGAGACCCTGTCTCAAAAACAGGGCTGGGGATCTAGCTCAGCGGTCTAAGTGCTGCCCGGCAAGCGCAAGGTCATGAGTTCAATCCCCGGTGCCGCAAAAAAAAAAAAAAAAAAAAAAAGACTGCCCAGAGGCAGGAGACCAAACCAGCCTTGGATCCTACCATACAGTGGTCCCTGAAGCACTCGTCCTACCTGGGTGGCTCAGAGTATTCCCCAGTCACCCCCACATGACTCTTGCAGCATTGAGACACACTCAAGCCACTGTGGCAGTTTATTGAGGGTCATAGTCAGGGTAGGGGAGGCAGCACACACACCCACAGGCTGAGTCCATTGTCCACGCACCTCCCATTCCCAATAGCAGTAGTGGCCTCCGGGGCACGTGAGTTCTGAGCTACATCCTCCACTGCTCCAGGGGGCTTGTCAGACTTGGCAAGGACTATGTACGGCAACCACCCCAACGAGCCCCCTGGAGCAAAAACTCCAGGCACCAGAGCCCCCTCTCCATGAGAAAGGAATCTGTGATCAGACTCCTGTTGTCCTTGCGCCTTGTCTGACTGCCCTGGCTTGTCTATCTTCCATGGCACTTCCACAGCACTGGTCTGGGGCAGGAGCTGCTACCTCCAGGAGCTCTGCCTCGTGGTAGCAACTGTGGGGAAGACACAGGCTGAGGAGGCTGAGTGGGGGAGGGCCCATGCCACAGGGTGGGGGACAGACCTACCCTCTGGACTCAGGGTGGGCACTGGGACTGGGCTTGAGGGGGCTTCTTGGAGGGGGTCTTCTCCAGCTGAAGGCAGAAAGTCCTGTGAAGAGTGAAGGTCAGCTGCGTGGCCAGGCCCCCACCCTCCCCTCTTTCCCAGAACTGCTCTGACCTGTGTGCCAGGGGAGGTTCTGTCTGGCTGCTGGGGTGGCGATAGTGCAGCTCCAGTCTGCTGGATAAACTGCTGCAGGTTGCACTGACGCAACTCCCGGTTCAATTCCTCCAGCTCCTGTGCCTGAGCCTGGGGCACACAGGACCCTCAGGGGCAAGGCCACCAGCATTGTGGCCTTCATGCCCTACAAACCACTCCCTAGTCTGATCCTGTCCCAGCTATCCAGGTTGAGGAGGTGGCATGGGCTCGGGTCTCCTGGGCTCACCTGCAGTGCATGTTCGGCCGCCTCCAGAGCCCGGCTCACCAGGGCCAGGCTGCCCTGCATTTCCATGCTCTGCCGCTCCTGGACAGCCAGGTCTTGGTGTAGGCGTTCAGTGGCAGACAACATCGCAGAGGGGGGCCCTGGGGCCTCAGCAGCCAGCAGCAGCTCAGCTTCCAGGGCACGGGCTTGTGCATCTAGGGCCTGCAGCTGGGCAGCATGCTCTGCAGTGGCTGCACTCAGTGCTTGCAGACGTGCGTGTCCCTCTCGCTCCCTGGCTTCTTCCCACCTTAGCTCCTGCTCCCAGAAGGCCTCGTGGCCCAGCTCTTCTGCATTCCTCTGCACCCTGAGCACCATGCCCTGTAGGTCTTCAAGGCAACCTAAGTTGGGTGCCAGAGGTGCTGGAGGCTCAGAAGATGAGGGGTTAGGGGCCAGCCTGGGACATCCCAGGCTAAAGGTCAATGCTCTGTGGGACTCCCAGTCTGGTGCTACCCGTGGTTTGGGGGGCAGGCTGGCACGAACTGGGCATCGTTCTGGGGGCGGACAGTTGTCAGAGGAGGGCCTTCCAGCCAGGCTGGGCCCTGTCCGCCTCAGGACAAACTGAACATCATTGGCGAATTGCCCACAGGTGGCCTGGGCACCTACTGGACATTCTTGTGGCAACAACTGACGTTCCTTCTCCTTAAGTCGCTGCACAAGCACAAAGCGACCTGTCTGGCCTGGAGGAGAAGGAAGAGGTCAACTGGAAAATGGGGCAGCCCCACCCTAGGCCCACCTGTTGGGCCCACTGGCAACCAGGGACTTACCTATGGCTTGGGCTAATGCAATGACCACTTCCTGGCAGGTGGTCTGCTCTGAGACCCCACAGACCACCCGCTGAATGCCATCCACCCATACTTTCAGCTCCATGGTGGACAGCCCCAGAACCATCCCGGTCCTGTAGGGAAGAGACAGGCCACAGGTCAGGTCCTGCCTGGCCCTCCCCTTACCCCTGCCCACCCGACACGACTGGTTCAGTGTGTCAGCCTCTCAGAGACCGGCCCTGGCCTCCAGTGCCCAGCCCCACCCGGAGGCCACGCATTCCTGGGGTGGCCAGGAAACTAGTTTGGCCCTGGCTTTCCCCACTTCACCCACCCCCACTTCGGAACGAGGCGAATCATTAACCAGGTCCAGGATTTCCTGTCCGCCTGCCACCTCCTGAGCTACCTGCCTCAGAGGGCACTGCCCTCTCCCGCAGGCGGCAACCCAAGCGCCCAAGAGCGCTCGCACAAACACGACTCTGTCCGCAGCCAAGAGAACCCCCCCAGGAAGGGCCCTTCTCTGGCACCAGAGAAGCCACCTCACGACCCAGACCCGACCTTCGTACCCATGAACCTCAGGCCTAGTAGTCCTGCCGGCTGGGCAGCCCCCAGCCCGGTTCGAAGCTCCTCCCGCCTGGGGAGTGCGCTAGCCCCGGAAGTCAGCGCCGCGCCGGGATCCCCCGGCCGCGAGAGACCCCGGGTCTCCACTCGGCGGCGGGCAGCTGCAGGTGCGCGCAGCCCGCCCGTCCAGACCTGCATAAGACTCTCCTCCCTCGGCGGGAGCCGACGCCCTCTCCGACCAATGAACCCAGCTCACTCACCTGGATGGTCTCCGGCCTCCAGCCCTAGGCACTGCGGCACGCAGACAACCTGCCGCTCCAGCGCCCGGCGTGCCCCAGCCCTGGCGCCTCATTGGCCCGCAGCCCTCTGGACCCGCCTCGGGGCGCCCCAATTAGCCCTATGGCGCGGGCCGCCCGCCCCACGCCCACGCCCATTGGCTACCTCCTCCTGCCCCGCCCCATTGGCTTGCCTCTCCCCCGCCCCGCGGCGCCCAGGTGTGGGCGGGGCCTAGGATCAGGGGGCGGGACCCGAGAACCGAAGGGCGTCTGCAGCTGTGGTCCCGGCGCGGCGAGGAGCTGCAGGTGTTCAGCCTCGCTTCCTGGCGGACTTTCTCTGCAGCCTTCCAGTGTGATGGGTCCCGGACCAGGAAAGGCGTGCCGGGCCCGATCCCACAGCCCTGGCGTGCGTCCACGGGGCGGCGGCGCCGGAGCCTCTCTTCCTTCCCGGCCTCTCCCACTCTCTCCCAGGGGCAGGGCCCGTCTGCCCCTGTTCCCTCTGAGCCGGCGGCTGGGGAGGCGGGTTTGGGTGACAGTGAGCTCTCTGCGGGGCGGCAGAGCTGTGAGGATCCACAGAGCTCCTGGGCTGGAACTGGTAGGCGCTGGAGCCCTGGTGGGGGAGGGGGCGCCCCGAGGCTGCGGGGACAAAGCCCCTGGCTCTTTGTCTGAGGCGCTCTCCTGAGCTGTGGCGCCCAGGCCTTCGACTGGCGAAGTGGGTTGGAGCCCCTCTGCCATCTTCCCTGCCTGTCCAAAGGGAGAAACTCAAGTCTGCCCGGAGAGTTTGAAGTGGGTGGGGTCCTGCCCTTCCTGCCCGCCCAGGCACAAAGGTGGAAGGTATGAGTGATCGGGACAGGTGGCATAGGCTGGTGTGTCCCACACTGTCATGGGCAAAGGGATTGAATGTTCCCGGGCTCTTGAGGTCCCCAGAGGCTGTGCAGATGGATTGGAGAGGTTTGAGTGCCAGCCGCTGAGGTCTGGGGCAGGACCTCTGCGTGTGGGGTTCAGCACCACTCCTTCCCCTTCTCATCACCATTTTCAGTTCCCCCAAGTCAGCTCAGGGCCTCATTCCCTGACGTCTTGGGACACACCTGCAACCACCCTGGGTTCCCCACAGGGTACTAATGCCCCACATACCCACGGATCACCACAACTAGGCCAGGGCTACTGGAGCCTGTGTGTACCCTTGGCTGGCTCAGCTTAGTAGGGCAGTGCCCCAACCTCTGGCATCTCTGTGCATGGACTGGGGTCTCCCTGGAGGCTGCTGGTAATAAACGGCCCCTCCCCTCCTGGGTGTCTGTAGCCAGGGCAACAGTATAGAACCCTTCCTTCCTCAGGCCTGCTAGGAGCTCAGGCCTCAGATGAGCTGGTGGGAGACCCTGGGCTGGGGAGCACACGAGCAAGGGTCACAGGCACAGGGGCAGCACCTCTGATCCCTGTCTCAGCCGAGAACAGAGGGCATAAAGACGACAGTAGGGGAAGTGGGCACACTGGGGACACCTGTGTGGTTGGCAGTCCCATGTCCTGGCCATCTCCTTGGGCCTTCTTGGAGAGGGACCCCTGTGACCTGGCTGTGTTGTCCTGACACAGAAGAAGGGCTCGATGGCATCTGGGTCACAGGGCAGACATGGCCTTGCCACCCTGCCCAGCTCCCTACCAACTTCCAGCATGGCCCCTGAGCTTGGCCAGGAGTCTGAAGAGGTGCAGGTACCTTTGGCCCTGCCAGAAGGGGAACCAGTTGGCAATGACTCAGGGCCTCCAGCCACTATACCTACAGAAACGACGGCTTCCTCGTGCTCCCGCAGTACCAGGCCCCCCTCCATGAAGGTGGACTCCATCAGTGCACAGTAAGACTAGGAGGGTGGATGGCCAGCCTCCTGGGCTGGGCCATCTAGAAGGCCAGGTCTGATGGTGCAATGGGGGCGCTGGCACTTTAGGTTGGCCCCTGAAACCCTGGACCCTTGTACCCGACGGCTGCTGTGGGAGCAGCGAGAACTGGAGATCCAGGCTCTGAGGTGGGCTGTCCGGCATGGCCACCATGCCCGACACCAGCACATCCTGCAGGAAGTGGCAGGACTCCCACCTGAGAGGTCAGCCTAACTCAGCTCCTGTCCTGCCCTGACAGTTGAACCAGCCCTCACCCTGACTTTGGTCTCTAGTTCTAGGCCTCACTTGCCCAATGTTCCACCTAACTTTGAATTAGTGACTGAGCTGGAAACTAACCCTAACTGGGCATGCCGACCCCTGCCCAGACCTGCTGGGCCTGATCTGCCCTAGCCTGCTGCACTGTACCCCAGCATATGATGGCAGTGGGCCCCTCCTTTGCTGCTGACCCAGAGGTAAGGACAACTGAGATTGCTCCTCCTCCCAGGAACTCCCATAGCCAGGACACATTCCTGCAGAAGCAGGTCCAGAAGCTAACTCTGGAGCTGAGAGCACAGAAGGAACAAGCCCAGCTGGTGAGGGTGCAGGATGGGAGATGGGCAGGCCCCAAGGGAGGGCCCATCTCTCACTTCCTGCTACTCTTGCCCAGGAGAGGGAGTGCTTGGAGGCACAGCTTGCACAGACCACAGACAAGCTGCAGCAGCTGGAGGCTGAGCTGCAGGCCTTCCAGAAGTCCTGCCTCTTGCATTTGGCCCAGTCTTCCTGGGTGGGCCGCATCCTGCGGTCACAGACTGGCAGTGTGGAGGTGAGCCCATTGGGCATGAGCCCATGTCCTGGCCCACTGCCCTCTGCCTCCTCTGCATTTCTCCACAACCCTCTCTAGGCCTCCCCAGGGCAGCCATCAGCCCTCATCCAAGCAGGTGTCTCTTTGGGCTCCTAGCCAGCCCGGGAATATTCAGGCCTGCTGTCCCACCCACCTGACACAAATTGTTGGTAAGATCAGGGGGAAGTGTGGAGGGCAGTGGTACCTTCCCACCAGCCCTTGTCCACTGGTCTGTGGACTCTTCCTGTAGGTGATCACTGCAGAGACTCTAATGGAATCCGGGGACTCGGAGGACAATCAGGAGCCCACTGCTGGGGAGGTGAGCAAAGTCTCCACTCCACCTGCTTGGGTCTCTGGGTTCTTCAGGTTCTGAGTGTGTGACTTTGCATTTTGTTCAGGGCTTCCGGTTGGAGGATGTGGATTGGAACAGCATTGCTCAGCGGTACCCCAACCTCCTCACCAGCATCCATTCCAGCTCAGAGCGAAAGTAACTGCTGGGCAGGAGGAATCCTGGCAGGGGTCAGGGCAGAGGGCTGGCGAGGAATCCTGGTGGGGGGTGGGGGCAGAGGGCTTGTTTTGGCAGAAGTGGACTGGGGCCCAGGTCTATCCTTCAGTGTCCCTAGGGGATTCACAAACCTCCTCCATCCTCAGCTCTGATCTGTAGAATGGTGAGAAGGAAGGGAAGGGGCTTTTGGGCCATCAGCCCCTGCTTGCAGTGGGATCTCTATCCTGGGTATGTGGGAACACAGCTGCACAGGGCTGGGCCTGGGAGCCAGGGCAGCCAGTGAGCAGAGCATGGCCCCAGGCAGCACCTGCTGCCCTCAGGGCTGGACTCGCCAGGTTCAGACTCCCCTCGCAAGGTTGTGGAGAGGCAGCACAAGAGCCTGGAGTGGAGTACTCTGCCCTGCGCAGGCTCCAGCAGCTCAGGGGGCACCGGCTCGGACTCCAGCAGCTGCCAGCTAGTCCTGCATCCCCGGGTGCAGAGGGTGATAGGGCACCCACCACCCGCAGCAGACACAGCCTCCTACGAGCAGGGTGCAGTGCAGGCAAAGAGCTTCAGCGGAGACTCTGAAGGTGGACTCTGGGGGCCTCCTGATCACTCCATCTCTACCCTGAACCCTAAATCAGGTCCCTCAGCCCCAAAGGTCCTGCCTCTTCCCTCCCAGCAATGCTGCTTTGGTCTCCCAGGAGACCTCCCCACTAGATGCTAGGTGGCGGACCCCCTTCCTGAAAGGGTTACCTTTCCTAGATCTCCGGAAATTTGGTTCCCACTTGTTCGGCCAGACCTTGCTGGAGCCTGATGCAGACCTTTGCCACCCAGGCACTGGGCACACGGCAAGGTGAGGGGTGGCCCAATGGGACGGGGTCAGGATGGTGGGCGGATGGGTAGGTGTTGGGGGAGCCGGCGTCTGCACAGTACCCACTCCTGTCTCAGCCGGGGTGGAGGCAGCCTGCAGATTGTGGCTGTGAGCCAGCGGGAGAAGTTTGTGCGCATCCTCAACTGCTCGACGCAGGACACTGCGGACCTGGGCGGCTTGGTTTTGCAGCAGCGGGTGCTTGACTACCCAGTGCGCATGTTCCGCTTCCCAAGAGGCACAGTGCTAGAGCCTCGGCACCACCTCACGGTGCGACCCAGGTTCCCCACCCCTCCCCACCCCTCTCTGCCTCCTATGCGCCCAGCCTCATACTGCACCCACGGTTCTAGGTGTGGGGCGAAGGCACTGGCGGCGTCCAGCATCAGCCACCCTTTCCCTCGGGCCAGGACCGCCTCCAATTTCACTGCGGCCGGGGCTGCGTGACACTCCTCCTAGATGCCGAGGGCCAGGTCAGAATTCTGCCTCCCTGGAGGGTGGCGGCCAGCCTGGCGGGATAGGGTAACCAGCTCACTGCTGTGGCCTGCAGGTCCTCAGTGAGTACCAGGCACCACACCGTGTGACCTCGGGCTCGAACATCTTTGTGGACAACACCGACTGGTCCATCGACTGCTTCCCACTCACTGAGCCCAGGGCTGAAGCCCACACTGGGGAGCCCCAGCACCGACCTCGGCCCCCAAGCCAGGGCCGGGTGCAGGAGGCCCAAGCTGTGCACCGGAGGGCGGGGTGGGCACCACAAGCCCTTTCCTGGATGCCCTGCCTAGGGCCCCCCAAGTTCCCTCCCCTGGCCTGGTGCTGTCCTGCACCTCCACTGCTGGGCCAGGAACCCCCCACTCACCACCCGCTTGCCTGCCTGACAGGACACGGCGCCTCATGCCACTCCTGAGTCCCCGGAAGCCCGTCCACCTGCGGGTGGGGCCAACGCATCTGGAGGGTGCCAAGCTCACCACGAAGCTGGGTCCCTTGCCTACCATCCCGGGTGAGCATGGGTGCCAGATGCGGGGGCGCAAGGACCAGGTGTGTGTGGCCTGACCGCCTCCCTCCTCCTGACAGAGGTGGCACGTGGCCCGGAACAAGTTGTGCCTGGGAAGGAGCGCAGGGTCAGTGTGAGTGCGCATCCTGACCCTAACTCTAGCCCATCCCACCAGCCCCCGGTGCCACTGGCCAGAGGGCTCAGACCTTGATAACCCCCACACCAGGTATGTCGGAGAGGTGTGGACCTGGGCTGCCCCATGGTGGCCCTGTCGGTGCAGAGCACGGCAGAGAGCCGGTTTGGCTTCCGCTTCCTCTGCTGCCCACCCATTACTGCTGACTTGCACCTATGCCTGCGGCGGGTGTAACCACCCAGGGATCCAGCTGCATCATTTATTGACCACCATGGCCTACAAAGTAAACTGCAACCTGCACCCAAGAGCCAAAATGATTCGCTTGGTTGCTGGTGCACGTGCCCCAAGAAGAACTGCAATCTGGCCTTGCGTGGGGAGCTCCACAGATCCCCCAGGGATGGGAGGCCTAGTGGCATGAGCAGCTTGGACCCTGGGCTCCTAGAAAACCCAGGCCAGCTCCAGCCACCTGGCCCAGGCCTGCCTGGCTGACTGTTCCAGGAAGGCCAGGTCCCAGGGAAGTCCCAACCCTGTCTCCCTTCCACCGAGAGGGATTTTTCCAGGGCCAGGCTCACCTGCCACCCTCCCAGCCCAGGTGCTCTGGGTCTATGGGACCAGGGGGCCCTCAGGGGCTCCCAGGACCCCAGGGGTTCCCACTGGGCACTGTCCAGGCAAGCCCAGCAATGGTGGTCTTTGTACCAAGGGTGGGGAAGACTAGGATGAAGGGCTCAGGTACCACAGGCAGCAAAGGGCTGGGGGTCTGGCTGCTGGATCCAGGGCTGGCTTTGGTTCTGGATGTTGCTGGACTCAAGGGTGGGACCTGAGGCTCCCTTTAGGGCTCTCAGGGTAGTCACTGGGGCCAACTCCTCACGCGGTCCAGGTCCCATGCTCCCCAGGGCTCTGAGCCTCCGTCCTCTAACCCACAGTTTAGCAGAGCCGCGGAGGGAGCTACGGGCTGAGTCAGGTGGCATTGGGTCCTTGGGCGGAGAAGGGGTCAGGTGATAGCCCAGGGTCCTAGAAGGCTCTGGAAAGCAAGGAAAGAGCATGTCACAGAAGCCCCAACAGACACAGGGTGCCTTTCCACCACAGGCTTCCAGCCTGGGGTTGGTAGGCAGCTGGTGGGGTAGGCAGGGTGTCAGGGAAGGCTGCCTCCCTGCCAGGGAGGGCTTGAGTGTCTGCTATGGCCCTCCAGGTCCAGGCCCACTCCTTGTACTCCCCAGAGAGGCTGCGGCCCCTGGATCTTGAACTCTGACCATTGCTTGGCTGGCCATTTCCAGGGCAGGTAGAGGCCTGAAGGCCTAGACCCTGGCTCTGGGTCAATGGGACCCCATGCCTGAGGGCTTACTCAAAGGCTGATTGCCCCAGGCCAATAACTAAACCTCTGCTATAGTGAGGCGGCTGGTTGGGGTCATCCAGGGCCTTATTGGATGTGGTACCTGGAGTAAGAGGCCAAAGCATCCCTTTTTCTAGAGTGTCCCTGCCTTGTCATCATCCAGCCATTCTTCCTCATGGCCACCTGCCTACTGTCCATTCACCCCTGTAATCCTCGTTCACATGTGGATGCTGGTGGCCACTCATGGTTTTCTTAGCCACACCCCCAGGCAGCAGGCAGACTGCCCAGTCCTAGCCTCCCAGGGTCACTCTGCTGACCTTGAGTTCCTGTTCCTGTTGTCCTGCCAGCAGCATCCTTCCCTAGGCTTCCCTGTCATGCTGGGCTAGGGTCTTTCCGCCTCCCAGCTGTGGTCACCAAGGCCAGTGTCCCTTAAAGGGGCCCTGCCTGGCTTGATCCTAGATCCCTGAGTCCAGCATAGGTCCTGCCTTGGTCTCGCAGTGAGCCTGGTGGTCTCCTGGCTTCTGCCCCAAGAACTGGGCACACCAGTGGGGATGTGGGGTTAGCCCCAAACCTATGAGCCCCTACCAGCAGAAGAGCAATGTGGCACAGCACAGCCCTTCTGAGCTGATAGGTGGAGGTGGGGGCTCCTATCCAGGTGGGGGACAGAACCTGAGGCAAGGCCTGGAGAACCCTGGGAAGGCCTAGGTCCAGCCTTGTCCTCTTGATGTTCAAGGGGTCTCCAAGGATCCTGGGGGGCTGCAGCCCCTTCCTGCTGGGACCCCAGTGGCCTATGGGAAAAGAGGGAGCTAAGGTCCAACCTCACAGGGGCCTTTCCTACCAGCCTGGGGCTCCCACCACCGGCTCCTCTGGACCCCCTGAGACAGGTGACCCCTCAGCCAAGGCTCCCCCAGCCCCAAGTCCCCCAAGCCAGATGGGACACAGAAGCAGGCTCAAGAGGAGGGCACCCACCGCAGGCCAAGCTCCCTCCAGGCTGGAAGCCCAGCCACCACCAGATCACGGCTGTCTGTGGAATCAGGCCCTAGGGCAGAGGGGGCGGCAGCCAGACCTGGTCTCAGTGGGTGTAGCTGCTCCAGCGGAGCCCAGGCCTGGGGAGGAAGAGGACTAAGATGGAGACCGTGGCTGGAATGGCTGTATAACAGGGCACTGCCACACCAGAGGCCCCAGATGATGGTCCCTGTGGAGGAAAGGCCTGGGTGCCAGTCCCTGCTCTGGACTAGTCTTGG
>RJWT010026013.1:0-15953 GCA_004365215.1 Cuniculus paca | reverse complement strand
CTTTTGAAAAATGAGACACTACAGTAGCCATTGCTCATTTCTTGTTATCCGACGTGAAGACCTGTAATGCTGTTCTCTTTTATCTGGTTTTATACTACTTTGTTTTGTTTGAGTTTATTGTCTGTAAATGTAAGAACAATCATTTTGAAGAAAGCAAGAGACACTAGGGTAACCATTGTTAATTTCCTGTTGTTATGTTTTGAAAACCTGTATAGCTTGCAGTGTTCTGCTTTGAAATGCTATATTATGTTTGACTCTATTCTGTTTTCTTTCGCTTTTTTCATTCTGTTTTGTTTTGTCCTATTTTCTTTAAAATAAAAAAAAATTAAAACCACACACACATCTTCTTTTTAACCATTCATCAGTTGATGGGCATTTGGGTTGTTTCCAAGATTTAGCTGTTACGAGCTGTTGCCATGAACATGGATGTGCACATATTGCTCTGGTACGATGCATTTAGAGGTAGGGTTGCCCAAGCCTTTTGCAGTTCATGTCTCACCATAGATTGCTCTGGGGGCTGAACATGGAGCTATGAGTAATATTTGCTCTACTGCTTTGAACCTCATTTTTTCTATACTCTTGTTTTTCCCTTTGGGGATAGGAATATTTACCTTGTGCCTTTGTATGTTAGCAGTGATTAACTGTCCTTTGACTTTTACAGGGGTGCACAGCTAAAAGCTTACCTTAAATCTCAGAGATTTTGAACTTGGAGCTTTCAGCAATGCTGAAACTTAAGAATTTTGCAACTGTTAGAGATCAACTAAATGCATTTTGCATAAAGGAATGCTCGTGAGTATTTTGGGTACCAGTGGTGTAATACTATGGTTCATAGCTAGATGTCCTTCCAAAGCCTCGTGTGCTCACAGGTGGGGATTTGTGCAGATGACCGGAAAAGGGAGTATGGCGCTCAGCAACTTGGTCCACGGATGTGAAGTTGGAAAGTGAAGCCTGATCAGAGAAGTTGGTCACTGCGGTGGTGGCCTAGGAAGGTCTCGCTCCCTGCTGCTCCCTTGGTTTCTCTGTGCTTCCCGCTGCCACACATGAGCTGTTTCTCCTCTGCCAGGCCCCTCTGCTCTACCCTCAGCCTTGGAGCCAACTGACTACAGACTGAAACTGTTGTCTACATGATGACAAAGTAACTAACACAATGACAAAAATATTTCCACTTACTCATATTGATGTATTCTGTTACTGTTTTGAAAATACTGTCCTTAGCAAATACATTGCTTATTTATTTCCATTTGGATTGAGTTTTGAATTATGAATTACAAAGTCATGTTCCTTCCTCACAAGGCAGAGGTAAAAGGAGAGAGAGAGAGACAGAGAGAGAGAGAGAGAGAGAGAGAGAGAGAGAGGATGATGGAGGGAGGGGAGGAGATAGAATGAGAGAGAAAACTCCCTTTTATATTGGTGATTTGAAAAAAAATGAACTGCATAGAGACAATTTACTGAGATAGTGAGAATAAGAAGTGGAAGGGAAAGGGGAAAGGGATTCTCTATTACATAGACAGTGGGAAAACAGATGTTGAGTACTAAATTTAACTTCAGTGAAACTTGGGTGAATCTACTTCCCCACAAACTGGCATTCTGACTGTGACTCAGTCACCTGCTGTGAAATAATGGAGATAATTTAGTCCCCTATCTCTGAATTATTTCAATGTATAATTTCATCTAAAGGACAAGAAAACTCAAAGCCATTTTTAAAGCAACACAATTTATAAATTTAATCTGAAGATTAGTTGTAAACATGCAATAAAACCTCATTAATTTAAATAATTGAAGGAGAAGATTTTTTTTGTCAGTCTGGAAATTAGGTTGGGAAAATCTTGCCTAATAGAATTTCTTCTGAGCTACACTAATAACAAAATATGAATCAGGCAATTATCACATTGTTTATATGCAAATGAATCCTGCTAAAATGTACCAAAGTGATGAGATAATCCAGTACTCTTGTACCCCCATCACATACCAGCACTGGTGAGAAATAACTTCAACATTTAACAAATAATGATGTTTATGCCTCTGTAAAATGGAAAAGAATTAATGGTTTCTGAAATTTATTCTACATCAGCTCAGTGCTGTGCTGTGACTTTTACGTTTTTGAATCCTTGATTACTTGGAAAGAGGTAACTAGATTTTTTGTTTCTTAAAATAACCCCATCTTAATCAACTTTTCACCATCAGGAAAAAATACTTGAGAAAACCACTTATAAGGAAGAATATTTGTGTGGGCTCATGGTTTCAGAGGTTTCAGTCCATGGTACAGTGGCCCTGCTGCTTTGCAAACAGCAGTAGATCTTGTTGACAGCATAAACTGTTAACCTCATGATGACTGGGAAGCAAGGAGAGGAAGAGAAAGGAAGGGCCAAGAAAGGAGAGAGGAAGCAGTAGAGTCGTAATCTACCCCTCAAGGACAGCCTCAAAAGAACCTGACCTCTACTTAGTGTGTCCACCTCCCAGAAGTACCACAGGCTAGGACCAAGCTTTCACATCTGGTTCTTTGGGGGACATTCTGTGTCCAAAATAAAACACCCATTGCTTCCCAAGAAAAGGATTATTAGGAAGAACTTGGTTAATTTGTAATCTAGCATGATGTGATGTGATTTTTTTTTCCTGTGGCACCAGGTATTGAACTCATGACCTTGCACTTGCCAGGCAGGTACTTAGGCCACTGAGCTAAATCCCCAGCCTGTGATGCGATTCTTTATTCATATAATTTATATTGCTTAAGTTAGCTGGCCACAAAGGCATTACTCAATGCGGCATATTTACATGCTTGGGGTGTTTGTGTGTGTGCGATGTGTTAATGTACTTTTTTTTTTTTTTTTGGTACTGAGGATCGAACTCACAACCTCATGCTTACCAAGCAAGCACTGTAAATATACCTTTTTTTTTTTTTTAAATAAGAGGATACTTACATTGGTCACCTATTCATTGCTGGGGCAAAATACCTGAAATACACAACTTCCAGGAGAAAGGGTCAGTTTTTTGGCTCTTTGTTTCAGAGATTTCAGTCCCGGGTCACCCTCACCACGGTGGAGGGGGCCGGCGGAGGAGCGACAGACCGGAAGGACAGTGAGGGGGAAAGAACCATAGAGGAGGTGTTCAGAGGCAAGACAGGCCTTCCGGAAACACTCGCGAGGGCCAGGCTTTGCTTCCCTGCCTCTCACTCAGGTGTGAACTTGTCAGTGGGTCCCGGATGAAGTTAGCACCTTCGTGATCCAGCCACTTCTCCAGGTCCTGCAGCAGAACGTTGCTGAGTTGAGGGTCAAATCTTCAATGCATGAGTCTTGAGAGGCACTTCATGTTTAAACCACAGCAATAATGCAACACGCTTCCTGAATGAAGGAAAATTAGGATGAAATGCAAATAGTGAATTATAAACTATACAAAACAAGGCTCTGAGATGAGAAGTCATTAAAAATTTTCAACTTCCAGGATACATATTTTCAGAAGAAAAAATGAGCAGAGGTTGTAAACGTTATCAAAATTAAACTCAAAGGCAAAAAGGAAAGTAATATTAAAGTTTTGGTCTCCTAATTTCAACCCTGTTTTATAGTAAATGTCACACATATAGAAAAGTTCAAAAAATATTTCAGTACAGTCAATAATTATGACAGAAATATATTTGGAATTATCAGGTAACACAAAACTAGAACATGACAGTGCTCCATAAGTTGTCCCACTCCGTCTTCCTCCTGGGGTCTGTGGTGTTGTGCTATCGCAGAGGCCCTCTCTGAGTTCTTGTCCTGAGCGAAAAATCGGACAAAGAATGCTCAAAAGGTAGAGCTGTTTTACATTTATTGAAGTATTAAAGTTAAGAAAAGAAATATGCTTTGTAGAGTGTGTGTGTCAGACAGTTAAAGGTAGGAAAAGAAGAACACTGTGCAGTGCAGAGCTGCCCACAGGTGGACCGAGCTCACAGAGGCCCTGGGGTTGCAGCCTCCGTCTTTTGTATCCCCCACTCAGACATCAGATCTCAGACATCATGTCAAGAGCCCAGCTGCTTTCATTGCAGAGGAATTGAAGATAGCATTTCTTCTAGCATCCCAAGGGCAAGGCTCAGGCGCACGTGTCCTGGATCTTCCTAATTGACGGGTCACACGCCCCTCCTTAACCCAGTTAGCAGGCTACACCCTAACCCCCTACTTCAGTGTCTCTTACAACACTAGTTTCCCCATAGTATATCATCATTATACCAACAATTAGGACCATACCTTTCGCCCTTTCATTCATAACGTTATCAAGTATCAATGTATCAGTGAACAGCAGAGCAAAGTGTAATTTTTCCTGTCATCACCTGTTTGGATTTGGATTCACTTGGCTCCTCACTAACTTTTTCAGATTATATTCTTCTGCTCAACTTTGAAAATGCAATTTCATTTCTTCTCTCATCTTATTATACTACCAGTGCCATATATCAACATCTGTTATTCACTGAAATTTCCAGATGTATTGGACTTCTGCTCCAAGACAACTGTGGTTGATTAAAAAAATATATTTTCTGGCCACACTTTATGTTTCAAAGCACTCAATATCCAGATAAGATTATGACAGTTAAACTTACTGCTCCCACCTCAATAATATTATAACAGACCTTTTGGGTGTTCAGCAACTGAGACTTAGAAAACAGAGCTAATAAAAAAACATTAACTGGGCTAAGAGAACAGCCAGTATTAAAGAGTCAAGATATAATGAGACTACTCTAAAAAAGACCCTAAAACTCCAATGAATCACTCAACCTCCTGAGCAGGGAGAGTGTTGGAACCCAGAATACAGGAATGAACCAGTGTAGTTTTTGCTAAAATGGAGGTCACTGAAGGAAATATGTCCCATGCTTCCAAGAGAAGCCATGTGGTCAAACAAGACCATGACCCATCCTGACAGATGACACTGATAAAATAAAATAATACTAATAACTACATAAGCACTGAGATGGCTTCTCCAAAAATAATTCCCAAGGAACTTTTAACTAATTTTAATTCACACAGGTCTCATTTTAACATGGTTTTAAATACTCAACAAAGTGTTTAATCAAAACAATATACTAAAAATTGTAATATAGGCTAGACATAAAAAGGAGACACTAAACACTACAGCAGCTTTTGCAGACAGTCTTCATTATGTGTATAAATTATCACATGAACCCCTTTCAAAGATTGTACTGGGTTCAGTCTTCTCCCCTAAGAGCAGTACGGCTACTTCTTCAATGGCTCTTTCTCAAACAGGAGAGGGATCAAAAGAGAGAGGCTGGAGGGAAAAAGGAGCTAAGGTGTGTTGTGTACAGGCAACAACCCCACACAAAGAAAGTAAGCATCATGCACTGCAAATATGCACAAAAGCAAAAGAAGAGAGGGGCTCATAGATGGATTGGGTGTGGAGGAAGAAAAAAGAAAGAGGAAAAAGGAATTAAAATGTGTCATGTACATGTCACAATACCATTCAAGGAATGTAAACATTGTGTACTAAACATTCCATGCATAAAGTAGCAGAGAAAGGGGGGGCATATAATTGAGAGTAACACACAGCTTAGTTACTTAACCTGTAAGTAGGTGGACAGTCTGGTCAGCACAGCCTAAAATTAGCCTTGGCTAAATAAAAGAAACTTGTGCATGCAGACGAGTTAAGAGCAAAGTCAAATCATTAGCCAGTTGAGTTTAGAAATGTAAAAGAAACCTGAGAAAGAAAGATAAACATGAAAACTGATAAGGACCCCTACTCCTAGAAAAAGAAACTCATTAGACTGAGGATGCTATGTTAAGAATTCCTCCCAATCTCAGGACTGGAGAAACTTAGAAATGCACAGTAACTGGCATCCAGTTAAGTACCCGGCTCAATGACTGATTTTTAAAAGTTTTCAAAGCCTTCTGTCCTTTGCTTATCTATAAAAGGCTGGAACAAAGCAGGTCAGATTGCCGTTTGAATCCCCTCATGATGGGTGTGCACGAAGAGCTTTTTTTCTTATTGTTATTTCCAATAGCCACTGTCCTACTTCCTTTGGCCTGTGATTTCCATTCCTCAACTTTGTAAGCCTAACAGCTCAGGTTTATATAAGATTAACTGTTTCGCTCACCCTCTTATCAGGGCCTCCATGCACACTAGGCAAACACTCTACACTGAACAACATCCCCAGGCCTTTTTGGATTTTATTTTGAGACAGGTTCTACATAAATTGTCCAGGCTGACCTCAAGTTTGTGATCCTCCTGCCTCAGCACTTCAGGTAGCTGGGATTGCAGACGTGAGCCACTGAGTTTTCTTATGTGAACAGACACATGCCTGAGTGCAAACATATTCTTTAATTCAATATAACATTCATTACGGCTAAACAACAGGCATTATTTATTTTTTATTATCTTAATTCTGAGCAGGAGGAGACAAAGAGCCTGAAAGAGAAGCAGCTCACACAGTTAGTGATGACAGAGCTGGGATTTGATGCCATTTTCCCTTATCTACCACCAGATTTATTGGCCCCAGCTCCTTCGCCATCGCTGTTACGATTCATACACACGGGGTGACCACAGTGACTGTGCTCACAGTTCTCGAAATCTTGCCCCGGGACCCAGGGTGCCACAGTGACGCACGGGCTGTTAATACTTTAAAGAAAACAGCAGTAGTCGGCAGGACTGCCCAGTTCACAGGCTTCATGACGTGTCATAGCCACGTCAGCACGTCCTGCGGTTCCTCCAGCCACACCGTGTTTTTGCAAAGCTGGTTTTACTCAAGGCTATGATAAAAATAAGCAGGGTATGAAAATCAGGATTGAGAGTGGTGGCGTCCAACACAGTCCAAAGCTGAGAAGATGTGCAGTGTGCAAAAGTGTGCATACCCACTTAGTAAGAAATTCTGTGTAAGAGCCAAGTAAAATATTTTTATTTAAATGCATTAAATTTAAAATAGCTATCTTAAGTTTAGGAATGCTATTTAATCAATGAAACTGACTTTTGGGACACCAAGTTAAAAAAAAAACATGAGTTCTATGAGTTGACACAATTTGGAGCATCTGAGTTTTGTTTATCAGTCGGTTGGTTGTTTTGTCTTGAGACAGAGTCTCACTGTGTGGTCCAGGCTGGACTTGAACTTGGTGTGTAGCCCAGGCTGGCCTTCAACTGGCAGCGATCTTTCCACATCTGCCTCCGGAGGGCTGGGGTTACAGGTGTGCGTCACCACACCTAGCAAACTTCCAGCAGCATCTGCTTCCTGGCTATTGTGCTGCTCCCAAGATGTGAATCCTAGAAGTGGAATAGTTCTCCGGTCCCCTCATTGCCATGGGAAACATTCCTCTACCCATTTCTGATATTTTTCACTCAAGCCAAGGTATATCTTAAAATTTCTCACTTTAGCTCTCCTCTTTGTTTTCTCCTTTCACCATCTTTGCTTTATTATCTAAGTTAATGTCCATAATGGAAAATAAAATGGAGCAAACAAAAAACCTGACAAAATTTCTGGTCTCCTCTTCCCCAGGCTGATGCTCTAGGCCACTGGCTTCTCCAGGTCATGGGGCAAACTAGGAAGAGGCACTGGCGCAGTGATCTGTGGGGCAGGGGGCTTGCTCCTTATCAGCAGGAACGAAATCGATCATGAGAAGGGAGCAGAGCACCAGCTCTACTCTGTCAGACGAACACACTTTGGAGAGACACGATTCTATGTGGTGAAGACGTTAACTGTTCAGGTAAAATGGGTCTTCACAAGTCAGAATCTTTTCTTCTGGAGACAGTGTGGTTCTCCGATTCCCTCAGGCCAGGGCCAAGGGGCCTCCTGACCTCTCCTGGGCTCTGGGATGGACAGAAGAGGCCAAGGCAGCTCGGGAGCTGGGACTCATTCCCTCTGCACAGGGAAGGGCAGAACCGTGAGGGGCAAGGGAAGCTGGGGGTGCAGACTGCACCTTCGCATTCCCCTCGCTCTTCCTCACAGCCGCCCATGCAGTGAGGCAGCGATCAGAGCCAGCCCAGGCTTCCTCACCCTTGAGCCGCCTTTGCATACAGCCTCTGCCCTTTCACCAAGCAGCCTCTGCTTTGGCGGGGGCACCAGCAGCAGGGTCCTGGCAGATCTGTAACCAAACCCCGGGCTGCCTGAGCTGTAGCCTCCACCTGTTGCTCGGGGTCTCCCGGACAAGCTCTGACCCGGGGGGGATGCGTGAGGTTCCCGGTGGCCCTCTGACTTGGAGGCCCCTGCCAATCCCTCTGACCTCTGCAGGCTCTATGTTCCAAGGACCCAGGTGTATTCCCATCCAAGTACCCAGGAGAAGCTTGGAGATCAGAACATCAAACCGAAAAAGAACACTGAATTCCACAGCAGAGCCAGGCTGCCGGGGCCAAATCCAGGATGCATGTTCCAACCGTCGGTCAGTGAAATTCCAAGTGCGTGATGCTCGGCTGGGGATTTGGGACAAACCCCTGGGGTCAGAGTGGGCCCCGAGCCAGTCCAGTCTAGGGGGGTGATGCGCTCCTCCGGCCCTCTGCTCTTCACAAAGCTGGCTTCTGTTAAAGCCAGCTTGCCTCCCCTTTCAGCAAGTAGTGAAGACTGCAAAGCTGTTTTCGTGGGTGCAGCTTCTTGAGGTCCGAGCATTCTCTGGGTAGTGGAGTCCTTTGCCTTAGATGGGTATGAAGGAAAGGAGCATCCCAGCTTCCTCGTGTTCTTCTCAGTAACAAAGAAGCTGACCACCTTCATCAAACGCTTAAAATTGAGAAAAGGAAAGCTTCCAACTTACGGTTCACTCCTCTCCCAAACATCACAAAATATATCTCCGTAGTCAATATTTTAAATATTTTAAAATTTATTTTCTCATTTATCCAGCCTCTTTGTCCAGCAAACTCTGCATGAAGGATAATTTTCAAAATTATAGGTTCCTAGAGTTGGTTTTAAGAATATGGAGATGAAATTAAAAATGCACTTGAAAGGCACAGAAAACTGTTTGACACATCATAGGTTCCCAAAGGGCAAAAGAGTCTTCCCTCTATAAATAACAGTTGGCTCAGTTTGAGGAATGATGCCAGTTTTATTAAGGAAAGGGCACAAAATGCTGCAAATTCTGAGAGAAAGGGAAATGAAATTTTTTCAGAGATTGAGGAAAATTTCTGCACAGATTCGTTTTCGATCTTGGTGGGCTTGGCCCCACAGCATGAGAACAGGACTGGGGGGCAGGCAGGCTCGGGGTAAAGACTATCCCAAGTCGCCGATTCATTAGGGATGAAGACAGGAAGCTTGCATTAAGAAAAAGGGAGAGGAAAGGTAGGAAAAGCTGGTGCGGAGCAGGGAGTGCGAGGGTCGCGAGAAGACGCCCGTGAGTAACTGGTGTGGCCTATGTGAAACATCTCAATCTGTATTTGCTTCTTTCCTCACAACTAGGTCCTACAGGGAAGTTGCACAAGCGGGGTTATACCACTGCTGCTCTCTCAACCATGCATCTTATCTTTTAGCAGGAAGATCTTCAAAGAGAGGTCAGACATTCTCCTGCATCTTGAATTCCCATTGTCTCCGAATTTTTCTGTTCACAGGGACCCTAGTCAATTTTTACCTCTTTACCATGGAAATGCATGCTTTGAAATTGTGCTTTAAAACCATGAGCCTCCCTACAAAGAAAAGACTTTATCCCTTTTGTGGCCACATCTAGCTTTGGCTAGATTCAAACAGAAGAACTCTGGCATTCTGGGGCCTAGGCCTAGGAGTACAAGTGCTTGGCCTGGGGCTATTCGTAAGAACTTGCTTTCTTTCCTCTTTGCAATTTCAGCTTTTGAGTGACTTGTGCTTCTTTGGCAGAGCACAGGCATTCACTTCTGCTCTTTATTTCTATTCAGCAGCAGGAGATGCCTGTTCCGTCCCACTTCCCATTTATTTTTTGCCTGTACCTATAAGGGAGGCTCTCTAAGTAACGAAAATTTTGACTGCTCCTTCAGATACCTCCTTGCTTGTGGGCCAAAATCATTTTTCTCTCTGGCTTTCAGGCCTAGGCATTTGTTTTGCTAACAACCACCTCAGTAGTTTTTACTACATATCTCTCACTGTGCAACCTATGTGCTCTACAAATTCTAGTTTTGATAAACACTCATTTTTCAAACAAATCTTTTCTGTCTTCTCCTCTTGAATTGGATAGTACTACCCAAGGGGTGTCATTTATCCATTTAGCATCTATCCTGTACATAGAATCAATCTACTGCTGTCCTACTTTCCTTCCCCAAAGAAAGTTTCATCTTCTCAGAGACACACCTCATATTCTAAATCCACAGCTTTCTCCTCAGGGAACAGATGTTACCCATTTTGTCTCTCACTTCAAGTTCTTGGTTTTGCAACACTTAAAATATAAAAGATTCTATATGAAGAATTCCAATATTTTCTCAGTACATCTAATGTAATTTAAAGGAATTTATGTGTTTTTCTTATAAGTGAGGGAGGAAAGGATTAGGTGGTAGTCTGCAAAAATGTCGATAACCTTAGTATAAATAAAACTCATGTAAGAGCTTCCCTATCAGCTGTCAATCTAGAATCTAGAATGAAATCAACCCAGCAAAGAGAATCACATTTATTTTCAGTTAATTAGGTTCACAGTCCAAGAAAACATAGGTCCTAGTAATCTTGAATGGTAGCCCTGTTCATACCTTTCACCTAACGGGGCTAGAAATCGCAGCACTTAGTCAGAAATGACAGCGCTGTTGAAGTTAAGCAGTCTGATCCTGAGGAGGGCTCGGGTGAACTTGTTCCGGGGCGCTGGGAAGACCATGGATTGCACAGGAGCGCAGCAGAGAGAAAGGGTCTTTCGGAGGTCGGCTCGCCTCTCCAAGAGCATCTGAGCCAAGCCCAAAGGTTCCGTTATCAGTCTGACGCTTTTGAACGCGTATAATGTCAGAACCTTCGTGAGATGGTGAGGCGAGTTTCACTGGGGAGGAGAGCTCAGTTATGCGGATGCAATGGACAGTCCTCCACATTGCTTGATTCTGAGATTCTTTCATGTAACTGAGGCAAACCAGTTTCATTATTAACAAATTTTCTGTACCTAATGTGTATTTATCTGGGTTTCAAAAGTGTTTAATATTTATATTAGGAAACATTTATTTGCACTAAATATGCATTTTCTAGCAAAGAAGCATGAACTAAAATTCTATGAATATTTAATAATATATTTACTTATTTCTGTCTTTATTCATTAAATAGGCTCTAAAGTGTCTAGTAAAAAATCTCAAGTAAATAAATTTATTCATATACAGTCACAAAACTTGTTAGTAGCATATGTCTTAGGACATTTAATGTCTTAGGACATTTGGAGATGAGACTGTTAACAGCTTTTCTCTGTATTTTTAATTGACATAAAAATTGTTCGTATCTATTGGATACCACGTTTCAATATATAGACACATTGTATAAGATTTAATTCATAAAGATTTTTATCTCCTCACACATTTCTTTGTGATGAAAGGAACCATTTAACATCCTTTCTTATTGCTTGTGAAATACACCATACATTACTGTTATCTATAGTCATCTAACATGAAAGCTCACAGCAAAACTTATTTGTCCTATTTAACTGTAACTTAGCTTCCTTATAGCTCTTTCTCTCCCTCTTTATGTGCCTTTAAAATCTTGGTACCATTTTAGAATAGCCCAACATTTCAAAAGTGCATCCATGGTGCAATAGTAGCCATATCTTCAAAGTAAAACTAATGTCTATATGGATTTTTGATATTTGTACTTGTCAAACATTTGGCAGTTTTGGGGATATAAAAAGAACCTTCATAATATGATCATTGCAAATGCAGCTAACCACAGACAGTCTTAAAACTTGTTGTGACTAATTGTCAAATATTGTCCCATCTAGAAAGAACCTGAAAGGCTTCTAGATCATTTGGGATCTTATTCTCATAGTTGAAATTTCCAGTGAAAGTGGGTTACTAATCCTCATAAAATATCTAGAATGACATCTAAATAAAATAGTTTTTAAAATGCTAACCTTTGTAATGATAGCCTGGCAACTCCAAAACTGTTGATAAAAATAAAGAACAACTTCTAAAACCCTAAATCTGTTTTCTCCAGAAGATACTGTGCTCCTCGGCCCCTCCACCCAGCACAAGCTCTGGTGGTGGGGAGTCACGGGGCCATAGTGCAGCTACACAGCCTGTTCCTCCAAGATCTCACAGGGCTCAGGCTCTGGGAAAACACAGCTGGGTCCTAAGAGTTTACATTTTACCAGTTTACTTTCCTTTCGAGTGAATACTACAGAAAACTTTTTTCATAGCAAATGACTCTGGAAAAATTATCACTAATAAGTGATTCTTGAATAATTACTTGGTGGCACATTCCAGGTGATAACGAGACAAAACAAAACCCAGGTAATGCTAATATGTAAATCACAAATGTAAGGGACAAGAAGAAGCAATTAATTATTACTCCAGCCTGAAGCAGCTCCACAAGAAATAGTGCCTCAGGCTGGGTTCTTGGGCTCCACAGCCCCTCCAGCCCACAGCATGGCCCCCTTAGAGCTCTGTCCTGCATGGTGGCGACATCTGTCTCAGCTGAACGAGGAGGAGAAAGTGGAAGAAGAAGGAGAGAGTAGAAAGTCAGATAGGATATTGGTCCTGGTTCTCAAGAAACAGGGCAGATAGGGTCTCAATACATAAAAAAGGGATCTATTGTAAGAAACTGGCTCACATGGTGATCCCTGAATTGAAATCCTGTTCCACCAACCCAGTATCCCATGCTTTATGTTTTTGTTACTAAAGCACCATACTTGTCATCATTCTCTACGTCAATAGATCCACATGACAAGCTCCTCTGAGAAAGAAGATCCCAAACATTTGGAGACTAAAAGTTGTTAAGTTAAAATAATAATAAGAGAAAATATTTAGGGGAAGAAACATTGTTTAGGAACTTTTATAGAGCATAAAGTCAAAGTGAAAAAGGAGTTTTAAACTATGAAAGAAAAGATAATAGGCAAAAAATAAATTGTTAAGTATAATAATTCAAAGTCCTACAATGCTACAACTTAGCAGAGATGTCAGAAATTATCCAAAATAATAATAGTCTTTTTAAAAAGATATTTTTTATTTAAAAATGCTTAGATAGGTATTTTGCAAAAGGGAAGGGGCCCAAGAGATGGGGAAAGAGAGGAGGGAGGGAAGGTAAAGGGGATGAAAAGGGACTTAAAATGTGCTACATTCATGTACCAACTCTCCACAAGGAATATAATCTTTACATACTGCAAATGTATACCAATAAAAATAAAATAAAACACAAATAGAGAAAGCCTACAAGAACAAAATAATGCTTATAGTGCCAGAATATTTGATGCAAGAAAAGCACAATTGATATCTTCATGACTCTTGTAACAGCAAACAAAAATCTTGCAGAACAAAAACACTTCCAGAAGTAAGTAATATCAATCTTATGGTTTAGAGCTAAAGTACCCCCTCCTCCACCCGCCAAAGCTCATGGTTAGAGGTGGAGATTTTGGAAGTGATTGGTTCAGGAGGGCTTTAACCTGCTCAGTAGATTAATCCCTTGATGGATTCACACTTTGATGGCACTGGTGGAAGATAGCAAAACCTCGGGATATGGGGTCTCCTTGGATAAAGCAGGTCACTGGAGGCATGGTCAAAAAGGCTGCATCTTGTCCTTCGTCCCTTAGTTTCTTGTCCTTTCTCAGCTTTTTGACCACCATGACTTGAGCAGCTTTCCTCCACCACAACCTTCTGCCATGATGGAGCCAGATGATCATTGACTGACACCTCTGAAATCATAAACCAAAGGAAATCCTTCCTCTCCTAAATTCTTATTCCTAGGTACTGTGTCTTAATAGTGGAAAACTGACTAACACAAATAAGAATGGTAACACAGATGCTTTATTATTTACTCCCTCTGCAAAAGAAAGCTTTTAGTTTTCTATCCATTTTTTATAGCTGTGTGCATAGGCTCACTTCAAGAAAAATAGGAATAAGAAGACTATATGTTGTATCCAGTTAAAACAAATTATTTTTTCATTTAGTTATGTCCTACATTCGCTTCTCAATTAATTCAAAATTTAGAAAGTAGAAGGATAATTAATTGGTAATTATATACCCTAAAGTTAAACCTGCCATACTTTTTTTACCTATAGAAAATATTGATGGCTTCACCTAATATAGCTAAAGAAATATACATAGACTCTAACTCATTTTTCACAACTATTCTCACACTTTTATAAATTCGTTTATAATTATTACCAGTTTTTACATTAAAGAGGACCTTTTTGTTTGTTGGGGATAGGAAATCAATTTGAGCTCTAATAAGAGGAAATATCAACTTGAACTGCCAATTTACAGTTGGAAAGAGAAACTTAGGGCCAGCAAGTCCCCTTCTTCGGTCTCTGACTCTGGTTGTTCTGTAATATCACTGTCCTCTAGGACACACTGTCTTTCTTCACATTTCCTGAAAGCTCAGCAATGCTTTTCTGAATTCATACATTCAGAGTTTCCTTCCGAACGAGGAAAAATGTATGTTTTCCTCTAATTTTCTTTCAACACTTTTAAACAATTTCCAACTACCCCATTTCTGGTCACACACCTACACATTTGACCGTTTCCCGAGTTTGACAGCAAATGTGTCCAGAAAGCAGATAAACACATCAAGAAAGTTCCACTGCATTTCCAAAATTCTACTCATTGCACTTCATCCCTGTCACTGTTATTGTGCCTTTTCTTCCCATTTGCAGTGGGCACATTAGTAATAATGCACTGATACTTTGTCTTCATTGTTAATCTGTGCACACACCCAGGACAGGCATCGTGTCTGGTGTGCCCCTTACTGCTTCTTCATTGCCTGGCTTATAGGCAGGTTCATCATTCATCCTCACTTAATAGGAGTGAAATAATTCTCTTTTATCATTCCGTTCTCTCTAGAAATACAGATCCCAAGTGCTGTTATATGTTATTGAATGTAGGAAATGTAGCTTACTTTAATAATGCTTTACTCAGCTATTTCTCTACAGCCTCTGTTCTTTTCAAAGCAATGAGAAAAAAGTACCTCTTTTCCTCATTGTTCTCTGTGCAGATTAAAGGGAATCTTTTGCTGCATGTGGTAGCAGTTTTAAAATCACTAAATGGAGAGTTGTCTTAATAGTTGTTATAATGTTTAAGTTGGTTTTCATTATCAAAAAACTTGAGTAAAAAGCTAATGCATCCCCAAAGCTCATTTGGATTGTCATGAATATTCTGAATTCTATAACTGGCAAAGGAAAATATGTATCTATGAGGTCTTTTATTTAACAGAGAGCATTGATTCTCAGATTCCAACAGCAGCATGGTGCTCTGAATTCACTTTTCTCAGGCTTAGACTTTTGCCTGTTAAGGAGGCAGAGGAGACTGCCCTTGCAGTACACTGAGCTCCATGGAGACAGCGCTGGGGCAAGTGAGGGCCAGATGGGCTCTGGGTGAGTCTGCACCCGCTGAAGAAAGCAAGTAAACATGCGCAAAAGGGACCTAGGGAGCCGAAAGGTGAAATGCCAGCATTTGCAGTCTTTGTGCAAACTTGCTGAGAGGAGTCCAAGAAGAAGCACCCAGATGCTTCCATTGACATCTCAGAGTTTTCTAAGGAGGGCTCGGGAAGGTAGAAAACCAGGTCTGCTAAAAAGAAAGGAAACTCTGAAGACAAGGCAATGGCACACAAGCCTCGATATGAAAGAGAAACGAAAATTTGTATCCCTCCTAAAGGAGAAACAAGAAAGAGTTTCACGGATCCCGGTGAGCCCAGGAGGCCTCTCCAGTCTTCTTGTTCTGTTCTGAGTGTTGTCCAAAAACCAAAGGAGAACACCCTAGCCTCACCATTGCTGATGTCCAAAGCAACTGGGAGAAATATGGAAAAATACTGCAGCAGACGACGCATAGCCTTATGGGAAGATGGCTGCTAAGCTGAAGGAAAGGTATGAAAAGGATGTCGCTGCCTGCCAAGCCAAAGGGAAACCTGGAGCAGCGAGAAAGGGAGTCATCAGGGC
>RJWT010026012.1:0-16009 GCA_004365215.1 Cuniculus paca | reverse complement strand
GTTATCTTCTCTCCTTCTCTATTACAACCTGCCTAAAACTGTCACTGTTCTGTCTCTCCTGACTCCTCGTATGGCTTCCTAACTTGTCTTCTCGTAGTGTTTTTGTCTTAAGATGCTTTATCCTCAGGCAGTGGAGTTGTTCTTATACCCATGCATACACTCAAGTCACGCTGATGTTCGAAGCCCTCCAAGGTTCCCCGTTGCTATTAGCAGTTCTTTCCTACATCATCACTCTCCTTGCGCTATTTTCCTTCTTACTATGCACTTCCTAACTTTGGCCTTGTTTCAGTTTCTCAATCTGCCGTGCTCCTTCTCAGCCTTTTAACATGCTACTCCCTGTGCCCCATCTGCTCATGCCCTCTTTTATCTCAGTAATTTCTGTACCTTTTGTGGAGCTGATTTCACATGTCACTTTCTCAAGACTGTTTGGTGACTTAGCAGAGTAGGTTTTGTCCCTAGTAGGTCTGCTTGGTCTCCTATATCTTATGTGAGTGTATATTTCAATTTTGTCTGCCAGTCTAGTTTACTTCTTTTGGAAAGGCACAACTATTAATAAATAACACTTTTTATGCTTAAATTTTTAATGCTTGGATGGCAAATTGTTTTTTTCTCCCTACTTGTATAGCTCCTTTGTTGTACATAAGCAAGTGTAATTAAATGATTGTGCAATCAATTTATAAATATCTTACTTAAATATAAGTTTCATAAGCAACTATGCCTGCCTTGTACATGAATTATCTTGATCTCTAGTATAGTGCCTAGTGCTAACTAGGTGCCAAGTATTTATTGAGGAACTATTAATGAAGAAAGTACTCTGGGCTTGAAATTACATTACAAATTTACATTGATAAAAACAGCAGGAGAGGTTTACTTGGCTCATGATTCAGGTGGTTTCAGCCCCTTGTAGGCTGTCTCTGAGGTAGAAATGATGTGGCAGACTGATCTGGTGCGAGAAGGCTGCTCAGCCCCATGGCACTGAGGAGGCAGAGAGATAGTGATGAGCTGAGTAATCATATCCCCTCCCCAGGCACGCCCTCAATGACCCACCTCCTCCTAACCGGCCCCACCTCCTGCCAGCACGTTGTTCAGCTACGGACTCATCAAAGGACCAAGTCCTTGACGATTATAGTGCCTTGCTGGTCCAATCACCCTCTGAATGCTCCATGTCTGAGTGCTTGAGACTTTTGGAAGACATTTGAGATCTGAACCATGATACTCTCTTTCCTTTAGTTTCAATCTGAAGTACTCCCCTTAGCATTTCTTACAGGGAAGGTCTAGTGATAACAAACTCCCTCAAATTTTGTTTATCTTATCATTTATTTGCATCTCAATTTTGAAGAACTATATTTCTTAATACAAGACCTTATTATTTTTCTTTCAGCACTGTGAAAGCACTCAATTCATCACCTATTGGACTCCAAGATTTCTGAGGAGACACAGGCTTGTAATCTTACTAAGGATCGCCAGTATTTGATGAGTTTCTTACCTTTCTGTTTTTAAGATACTTTGTTTTTTGCTTTTGACAATTGTATGATTATATGTTAGTATGTGTGTCACTGAGTTTATTCCACTTGAAGATAGTTGAACTTCTTGGATTTGTAGATTTATGTATTTAATCAACTTTGGAAAGTTTTTAGCCAACATTTTTTTCAAATATTTTTTCAATGTATTTCTTCATCTTTTTCATCCTAGCACAGTGTATATACATTGGTGCTCTTGATAATATGTCACAGGTCCCTTCAACTTTATTCAACTTTTCCACATTTTTTAAATTTCTGATTCACACCCGATAATTTCAGTTATTTTGTCTTCACATTTGTTATTTCTTCAGTTTGCTTAAATATGCTTTTGAACCCATCTTATGCATTTTTATTTCACTTGTAATTTTCAGTTTAGATTTTTTTGTTCTTTTTTATAATCTACATTAATATCCTTATTTTTCTCATACATTGTTTTGCTACATTTATGGCATCTTTTAGCCAGTTGTTTTAGTCTTTGTTTAGTATGTTGAACATCTGAGCTTCCTCAGGTATGTTATCTGTTTACCTTATTCCTTCAAATGAAGCATATATCTCTGTTTCTTCATGCACTTTGATTGCTGTATTGTCTTAAAAACCATACATTTGAATCATATAAGGCTGTTACTCTAAAAATCAGGATCTGATCCTTCCTCAGATTTTTCTTTTTTAAAATTCACGTAGGGTGTCAACTCTGTGTTAGAGATCAGCATGAGGTGCAGACTTGTTTTTTGGTCTTCAAGCCTATCTCTTTCCATGGGCATGTTGAATGGCATTCTAAAGTCCTTCCAGTGGTTGTTTTTGAATGTCAAAACAGCAACAATAAACGAAAGAAAACAAAACAAAACAACACAACACAAAGCCAGAAAACAAGTGAGGTTCTCTTCAGTGTTTTAAAAGCTGATTTAGCTGGTGGAGATGGAACTCATGGTGGCCAGCCTTGCTGCTTGCTCTTCATTATCAGATGGAAGAGCTAGAAACTAACAGAAGACCCCAGTATTTAGAAGACAATGCTCCAGAAAATTGCCAAAATTTTAAAACAACTGCCTACTAAACAGTAAAGGGTTGATACTCAGTGCTTTGATGAAGATAGAAAAGAAGAGCATACAAGGATTCCTTCTTTCTGAATCCTCATCAAACCTTATCTTTTGTCTTTTTGATAAAGTTATTCTATCAGGTGTGAGTGAGGTAGTAATTTTGACTTGCATTTCCCTGATGATTACTGATGTCTACATTTTCATATATCTGTTGGTTATTTGAACATTTTCTTTTGAAAAATGTGTATAAGAATCCTTTGTCTAATTTTTTCTTTCTATTGAGTTGTTCAAGTGCTTTGGATATTACCCCTTATCTGATGAATGGTTGGCAAATATATTCTTTCATTCTGTGGATTTTTTTTTCCCTTTTTGAGACAGGGTCTTGCTATGCAGCTCAAGCTAGTCTTAAGCTCACTTTGTAGCCCAGGCTGGTCTCAAACTCACAGTGATCCTCCTACCTCAGCCTCCTAAGTGCTGGATTCCAGGCATGATCCATCATGACCTACTTCTGTGAATTGTTTTTGAATTCTGTTTTCTTTGCTGTTCAGAAGCTTTTCAGTTTGATGTAATTCCATTTATCTATTTTTTTGGTTTTTTTTTTTTTTTTGCCTGTGAGAATAAAAGTCAAAATTTCTTTTAATGTTTTCCTTAAAGTCTCACTTTAAGGTCTTTCATGCATTTAGAGTTCATTTTTATATGTGGTGTGAGATAAGGGTATAATTTATCCTTCTGTGTGTGTAAATCCAATATTCCCAAATGCATTTGTTGAAGAGCCTATCCTTTTGCCATTGTGTGTGCTGGATACCTTTGCTGAGGTTTCCTTGATCATAAATGCATGAATTTATTTCTGGGTATCTAGTCTGTTTCATTTATGGGCCACCTACATGCCTGCTTTTGTGCCAACACCATATTGTTTTGGTTAGTGTAGCTTTGTAGTAGATTTTGAAATCAAGTAAAGTGATGTTAACAGCTCTGCTTTTGCTCAAAATTTCCTTAACTCTTCAATATATTTTGTAGTTTTAAGATTCTTTTTTCTATTTCTGAACAGAATGCAACTAGAATCTGGATAGCAGTTGCAATGAATCTGTAGATAACTTCGAGTAGTAAGAACATTTTAACAAAATAATTCTAATCCATGAGCAAAAGATACCTTCTTGTTTATTTGTATGTTCATTTTCTGTCATCAATGTTTGATTGCTTTTGCTGTACAGATATTTAATCTCCTTGTTTAGATATGTTCCTAAGTATTTTTGTAGCTATTATGAGTGGGATTGTTTCCTTAATTTCTTTTTGAATATTTAACTTTTAGCATATAGAAATACAACTGATTTGTATGTTGATTTTATATTCTGCAACTTTACTGAATTTCTTAGATCTAACAAGTTATTTAAACAATATGTGAGGTGTATACATATATAAGATCATGTCATCTGCAAACAGAGAAAATTTTACTTTGTCCTTTCTAATTAGATGCTTTTTATTTCTTCTTTTTGCCTAGTTGCTCTGCATAGGACTCTGAGTAGTATCTTAAACACAAATTACAAGAGTGGCCTTCTTTGTCTTGTTCAGATCCTAAAAGAAAAACTTATAGCTTTTCACTGTTGAATGTGATGCTAGTTTTGGGCTTGTCCTATATATTCTTCATTATGTTCCAGTTCATTCCTTTATATTTATATTTTAAGAGTTTTATCGTCAAGGGATTTCAAATGAAGACTGTGAAAGGATTAATTTTGTAGTGTATAATATTCATTGACTTGTGTATGTTGAACTATCCTTGGATCCTAAGGATAAATATCATTTGATCATGTTGTAGATCATTTTAATATAGTATTGAATTTGGTCTGCTTGTATTTTGTTGAGGATTTTTACTCTTGGAATACTGGCATGTAATTTCCCTTTCTCAATCTTATCTGGCTTTATTATCCGGATAATGATAGACTCCATAAATGAGTTTGGACATTTTTCTTCTCCATTTTTAGGGAACATTTGGGGAAGGAACGACACTGATTCCTTCCCAAGTGTTTGGTAGAACTCACCATAAAACTCATCAGGCCCTTGGATTCTGTTTGTTGAATGTTATTGATTAATGACTCAATTTCTTTTTCTTTTCTTTTCTTTTTTTTTTTCTGGCACCGGGGATGGAACTCATGACCTCGCACTTGCCAAGCAGGTACTTAGGCCACTGAGCTAGTTCCCCAGTCCTTGTGTTTTTGAGACAGGTTCTCACTATGCCATTCAGGCTGGCCTTGAGCTCACTTTGTAGCCCAGGCTGGTCTCAAACTCACAATGATCCTCCTGTCTCAGCCTCCCAAGTGCAGGGATTACAGGCATGAGCCACCATGCCTGGCTTAATGACTCAATTTCTATAGTAGTTAGAGCTCTCCTCTGATTTTCTATTCTTTTATAGTTTGGTTTTGTTGTATTGTATATTGCTAGGATTATGGCTATTTCCTTTAGGTCATGGAAATTGTTGGGAAATTTTTTTTACAGTAATATCTTGTGGTCCTTTTTATTCACGTGTTTTTTTTCAGTGACTCTATTTTCCTTTCCTATTTGATTAATTTAAGTCTAGTCTCTTTATTTTTATTCTATTTTATTCTAGTTTAACACTTTTTATCTTTTCAAAAAAAATCTAATTCCATTGACATTTTCATTTTTTCTAGTCTCTACTCCATTTGCTTTTGTTCTGATTATTGCTATAGCTTTCAGTTTGCTAAGTTTATGCTTAGTTTGTTCTCCTTTTGTAGATACTTGTGTGAATTTCAATTACTCATTTGAGATCTTTCCCTTTTCTTCATATAAGCATTTGGCATTATAAATTTTTCTCTTAGAACTGCTTTTGCTGTATTCTATAAATTAGTATGTTTTATTCCAATTTTTACTTGTCTCAATATTTTGTTTTCCTTTTATTTCATCTTTGATCAAGTAATTGTTCAAGGTTGTGTTTACTTGATGATGTCTCATGAGTATTGTATACTTTCTTCATTTTTATTAGATTCTCTTTTTCTTCCCCTGATAAGTAATTTCAAGTGATCTGTTCTCAAAACCTCTAATTCTTTCTTCTGCTTGCCTATATCTCTTCTTGTTCCTTTTCAGTGTATTCATTGTGTTATTCAACTCCACAATTTCTGTTTGACTCTTTTTAATGGTTTCAGTGTCTTATTTGAATTTTTTAAAAAGTGTATTGTTTTCTTGATATCATTTAACTGTCTGCATTCTCCTGAATTTCCCTAAGTTTCTAAAGTTGTTTTTACTCCAAAAGCAAAGAACAAGAGAATACAGGTGATTCTTTGTCAGAAACAGATTAACAAAAAGCCTGTAGATTACATAACTTACAAATAAGTAAGAGAGTTTCAGAAACAGAACAAACAAAAAGATATATGATGTCATTATCCCCTCCAAACTTTATGCACTCTGCAGCCTGGGGCTTGTGGAAGGTGATTGAATAATGGGGGTGCGACAGCTGACTTGCTGTCAGGAGGTGGCACCCTGTTAGACCCGGGGTTCCTAGGATGTGGCCTGCAAGTGTATCTCCCTCTCCAGGTCCTTCCTTCTCACTCTACTTCCTGGCCACCATGATGTGAGCAGATTTCTTTCACCAGGCCCTTGCGCCGTGCCTTTCCTGCCTTGGAGTCAGCTGGCCATGCAAGGACTCAGAGTTCTGAAACTGAACCAAATTAAATCTTTCTTCCTTTAAGTTTTGGGTGTTGGGTATTTTGTCCCAATAAGAAGGAAAGTAACTAAGACAGACAGAATATATAACTTACTAATTACTAAGAAAAATGTGAGTGAGTGAAGTAATAAATATCACTCTAGAAATCAGTTTGACAGGAAACATCAATAACTTTAAAAGCATGCAAAACATCTATAATTCTACTAGCAATTCATTTTAAGGTAATCATCAAAAATACAATCAGAGATGTCCGTACAAGAATGTCTGACCAGCAGAGGACATAGCTCAGCAGCACAGCGACTGCCTGGCAAGCATAAGTTCATGAGTTCGATCCTCAGTACCAAAAACCAAACCAAACCAAATGAAAACAAAACAAGACAAAACAAAACAGAGAGAGAGAGAGAGAGAAAGAGAAAGAGAATGTCTGACCAGTTATGTATTCATTGCTTTGGACTGCACTTGGCTGCATGAAAAAGAAATCTGAGGGATTTAATTTCAATGGGCAGAGTGTTTCTCCTTGTGTATCCAAAACTTCAGAGGTCAGCAGTCCATCAAGATTCCAGCTCCTTAGTTTCTCTACTACTATAGCCAAAGCAAAAAGCTGGCTTCCATGAAAAACAAAACAAAACAAAGCAAATGACTCTGGTATTTTGAGGTTTCTTGTCTGTGCTACAAGTAGGATAATAAGATAAGGATGAAACCTTATGCTTGCTCATGAGTCCGTCCTTTTGTATAAAAATACCTAGCAGCTCTGTTCAGCGCCTTCCACCTGTAGCCCCTCACTCACCAGGTGGAGTCACACAGCCAGCCTCAGCCGCAGCTGTGGAGAGATTTTCAACTCAGTGCACTACTGTCTCTCCCACAGGAAATGGTGTTCCTCTAGTGAAGAAGATACAGCAGGGAGGCCATTGAATTATGAAAGTCTCTGTAGTTATTAAGGTCAAGTTTTTGAAATTTACTGACCTGGGAAATTCCTCATGATACAGTATCAATGGAGAAGCAGGACAGAGGCCATATATCATACAATCTCAGTTTTGTTGAAAAAGTATAACTTACTCTATACATGGAAAATAATGTTAATGGCAGTGGATTATGACGATGTCTTCCTGTAATTCCAGGACTCTGGGAGGCTGAGGCAATAGAATCACAAGTTCTAGCCCAGCCCAGGCAACTTAGTGACTTAGCAAGACCCTGTCTCAAAAAAAAAAAAAAAAAAAAAGTTGGCCATGTGGCTCAGTGTGAAGGCCACTATATTAGTCCTAGTTAACTTGTACAAAGCTGCTATTCCTATTCAGAGGGATATCAATGGATGGATATATTTTTTATTTTAATAATTTTGCTTTATTTTCTGAATTTTAGACAATAAACTTAGATAATTTTAGAAAAAGTTATTTTTAAAAACACAAGAAATGGCAGATGTGTCCTGAGCTGAGCCCTGTGTGAGGGTTGTGGATTGGGGTGGCCCTGCATGCCCCGTGGGGCCATGGAGCTTGTTTGCCACGGCTGGCCTGAGTAGGGTTTTTGGGCCTAGTGTGTGTCCTGGAGCCACAGTGCTGGCTTTGCATAGTGCTAGGCCTGGGCCTTGAACTTGTGGGGCCAGGCTGGAATCTGGTGGAGCAGTGGCACTCACGGTATGGCACAGGCATGAAGCCTGGAGTCTGGTACTGTGGAAGCCTTCATAATTCTCGGTAGGCGCAGCCTGGATCAGCAGAGGCCCACCCTGCTGAGGGTTGTGGAGCCTTGGTCTGCAGGCCGTGCTAACTCTGGGATTCCCAGTGGTGGTTGTGGTGCTGAAGCCTAAAGGGAGAGCAGGTGCTCAGGTCTCTCCGTTCTCCACTCACAGGAGTCTGTGTATTTTCTGTGCTACCCTATGGGCTTTGGAGGGTCAGCATGGTTGGTGTTGGCTACCCTCTCAGTGCATCTTATTTCTTTGACCCTGCACCCCAGGGGCTGTAATCTCGCACTGGCATTCTTAGCTTTGGTGAAGGGATTGTGTGTGGATGACTTCAAATCAATGCTTCTGTGAGAGGAGAAGCACTAGAAACTCTTATTCCATTATATCATTACTTTTTGCTCTAATCCATATATATATTCAGACTTTTGTAGTTTGTTCTTCTTTTTCCAGCATTTTAAGGTTGGATGTTACTTATTGATGTTGGACTATTTTTAATGTTAGCATTTAGAGCATCATTTTAAAAAGATCTTGTTAGTTAAATTTCATGTCATATATTGATTTCATTCATCTTACTTCTAAGTTTTGTGATACCTTCTAGTCCTGTTTGTTATTTATGACTGTGTTGTTTCCTTTCTATGTATATATAGTAGGATCATGTATTTTCAAGTTTGTTTATGGCAGCCAAATTTGTATGGCAATCTTCTTCAGTTTGATACATTGGGAGACAATTATTACTTTATAGGATAGCAAAACATATCGTAGGAGAAACTAGAATATTTTATTTTAGAGGTTAAAGAAAATTAGTAAGGGCTTTACTATATACTTTTTGAAGTGCCCCTGACTTTTTATTGAAATTTTCTAAAAGATATTGTACTAAAAAAAAAAGTGAGAAAAGAAGGGAAAAATGGAAACAAAGCTTTTGTAAATGGGGAGGGATGGAGGGGTTGAAGGGAGGGTAGGGAAATGGGGAAAAAAAGAATCAAGTTATATCATGAACAGGTACAAATTCTCTATGATAAATGTGATCATCATGTATACCTAAAATGTACCAATAAAATCTGATTGAAGAAAAAAAGATATTGTATCAGAGTTTTCACTTCCTTTATTTATAATCCACAAGATTGTGTGACCACAAATGAAACGGACCTTCACTTGTTCTTTGAGAGGGTAATGAAAACCAAACAGAAATGACATTAATATTATTGACATGGAGAGCTATAATGAGTAACATTCTGGTAATTCAGCTAAAGAGGAAGAAATTATCTTTTGTCAACCAATTACATGCTTCAGGAGAAAAGGTTTAGTGTTTGAAAATGTGATCTAATTAGCTGTGTTCTGAGGATCATACAAATACAGACAAAGATTGTGGCATGCCTAATAAAAATCATCTTATCCCAGCCCTCGGGAAACTGAGTCAGGAGAATCGCTGTGAGTTCGAGGCCAGCCTGGGGTACAAAGTGAGTTCCAGGCCAGTCTGAACGGCATAGTGAAACTCTTACCGCAGAAAGACAAACCAAACCAAACCAAACCAAACCAAACCAAACCAAACCAAACCAAACCTAACAAGGGGTTTGTGGACACTGAAGTGTTGCTGGCCAGCACTGACTCAGTGACAATGTATCTTGCATGTTTTGAACTTGGATGATTAGGCAGACAAAGTAACCAGGTATCCAAATGGTCTTCGGGCAACACCAATTAGTTTTCTTGTCTGTGGAAGAACATTGTCTGAAGTTAGCAGTTATGCTTTAACCAGAAGTTTTCTGATGCTCAACTTCAGAAACTGCGCTCTGCTCCAAGTTTAATGGCTAAACATTAGATCGTTGGCCTTTGTGATTCTGAAGTTAAAATGAGCCAGATCCAAAATCTAAACTTTTTTGAGGCTTTGTGCCCTGGTTATTATAATGAAACATACTAGAGTCAGGACTAATTGCTGCCTTCAAAATATTTTTGGGATCCTAACTAATATGTAATGAAAAATCTATTTTTGCATACTTCCTAACAAAGATACTTTTATAAGTAAACAGATTACAGAATAAGAGAAAAAAGCTATGAATATAGAGTTTTGGGGGGAGTGGAGTTGCTCTATTTTAAGTTAGCAATAATAATGTTGTGGCAGGGTTTTTTGTCAGTTTGAAATTTAACCACATTCAAATGTAAATTTTTTATTAGTACATGCTTGTAATACATAATGTTACATCCTTGTGGGGAATGAGTACATGGACATAGCATGTCTTGATTCCTTTTTTCATTCCATTTCCAAGAATTTGGAATCATTTAAAAATATCACTATTAGAGCTGGCCATGGTGGCACACTGTTGCAAGTCCAGAAACCTGGGAAGATGAGGCAGGAGGATCTCAAGTCTAAGCTGAGCCTGGGCACCTTAGGAGACAATAAAATAAAACATCAAGGGGCAGGGACTTAATCCCTGGTACTGAAAGAGAAAAAAGACATAAAAAAACACTATTTGAAGGCTCACTGAACATACTGCACACAAGTTAGGAAACCTAGCTGATGTGTAACATTTCCAGAGCCACCTCACTTGGACCTCATCACCCTAACCTGCGTCACCCTGGAGGACAGCTGGCATCTGTTTACGGTGTTACCCTTGTGCTCAGTGGAGAATATTTTGAACTTTTCCATCATTTATTTCTTATTTTAACAGTTTTAGAGTCAATATTTATTCTTCATATCTAAGATAACTTTCTTTCTCAAGTGTATTTTATTGATGCCATTCCCCCCACCCCATGCAGATGAAACATGAAATATGTGAAGACAATTATGTGATAATCTCTGAGTCTTTGCCATGGGAAAGAGCCATAATTTCTTTAGTCTTTCTTCCTAGGTTAGCAGGGGCAAACCTATGGCATGAACTTTATTTGTTTTCTTTTAAGACAAAAAGATGTTAATGTATGAGTTGTTTTTCTATGCTAAAACCTCAGCATTCAGGTTGAATTGCAGGGTTGGCACTTTGCGATCAATAAGTGGGTTTTGGGTTGCAGCTTGGAAACTTGGTCTCCAAAAGTTCCCCATCAGGCTCTAGGTGAATTTTATTATTACATTTCAGACTCTTCAACCTACTTCTGTCCTTCTGTTCTGTACAGTGCTAATTTCTTTTTAGCTTCTTTCTTCTGTAAACGACGCAATGACTCTTTAAATAACATGAGGCTAGGATCAAGTTAGTGGAAATGTATTTGGGTTTGGAAATCTCATCTGTTGTTATTTCATCTCAGTAAAGCCTAAGCGTTTTGGTGAGTACAAAACTTATACTCTTAAAACTACAAATTATTTTTTTAAAAGAAATTAAGGAAGGCCTAAAGAAATGGAAAGATATCCCTTGTTCATGGAACAGAGTGCTTAATATTAATGAATGCAGTGTTTCTTAAACTGATCTACAGACTCAGAGTAACCCTACCAAAATCTCACCTCATTTATTTGGAAATTTGGCAGGCTGATCCTAAAATTCTCATGGAAATTCAAGAGATTTAGAATGAAAAATTATTTAAAAAGAATAGCAAAAATACATCAAAGAATAAAGTTATACCTATTTCTTTAGTGTTACACAAAAATTATGTCAATATAAAAGCGTAAGACTGAAAACTATTAAACTTCTTGGAGAAAATATAATTGTCAATCTTTTTGATGTTTGATAATTTGTGATGGTCTCTTAGATATAATACAAAATGCACGATAAGAGAAAAATGGATTTTATTGGACAGCATCAAAAGTAGATCATGTATGCTCCCAAGGACAGCCTCAAGGGAGTGAAAAGATAGCAAACATTTTCAAACCATATGTCTCTGATAATTACTTTTACTCAGAATGTATAATTACTTTTGATCAGAATACATCAGAATTCTTTCAGCTCAACTACAGGCAGATAAGTAACCCAAATAAAAATTAGGCAAAGGATCTTAACAGGCATTCATACAAGGAAGATATATGAGTCAAAAATTACAATGAGATGCTATTTCGTACCCAATAGGATAGCTGTAATAAAAAAAGACAGATAATAACAAGTGTTGGAGAAGATGTGAATAAAATAGAATGGCCATACACTGCTGTTAGGAATGTAGGATGATACAGCTGTTTTGTCAAATAGTACCTAAAAATATGAAAATAAAGTTGCCTTGTGATAAACCAATCCACTCTTAGGATGGATTCAAGGAGATGAAAGTATGCTTTCATGCATATGCTTTTACATCAACACACATAGCAGCATTCTTCATAATTGCTAAAATGTGGAAATAGAAATTTCCATCATCAATGGAGATAGTTAGATAAAAATTGTGGCATATCCATACTGTGAAATATTTTCAGCAAAATATTTTTCTATTCTACTGAAACAAAGCAAAACTATGGAGATGATAAAAAGCTCAGTGGTTAACTGGAGTTTTGGGAAAGAGAATGAGGGATAAATAAGAGTAACACAGGAAATTTTTTTAGAGAATGGTGAAACTATTCTGTATGACACTGAAATGGCAGATACAACACTAAACATTTGCTCAAAGTCATGGAATACACAAAACAAGGAAGAAAACCTAATGTAAACTATGAATTTAAGTGAAGAAAAAGTATGAATATTGGCTCATCAGTTTTAATATGCTCTAACATGATGCAAAATGTCAATAATAGGAGAAATCTTGTGTGGAGAGGCAGAAGATAGCAACTCACTTTAACTTTTGCTTTTTTCTATAAAACTAAAACTATTTTTAAAATATTTTAATTCAAAAATGAAATATTGATAAATGTTGTAACACAAGTAAATCTTGAAAACATTATTTGAAGTCAAAGGAGGTACCGTAAGGAAACATAAATTGTATGATTTTACTTGAGGAAACGTCCAGAATAGGTAAATCCAGAGGGACCCGTACTAGATTGCTGGCTTCCAAGGCTGGAAGGTGGAAAATGTTTGAGAAGAAAATGGACACAGATTCTTTATGGGGTGATGAAAATGTTCTAAAATTGATTTTCATGGTAGATGCACAATATACTAGAAAACACTGAAAAGTGGTACTTTAAATGGATTAGTGTAGTTTTATATGAGTTATATTAAATAGATGATTACCTGCAGCAATTCTTTAGTTTATATAATATGTTGAAAAGTTAAAGTCTCTTGCTAGACAATTCTAATCCTTTCCACTGGCTGTGAAAGTCCAGAATAAATTTGTAATGTGTGTGGACATCCTACTCTTTTTTCTTGTTCATTTTTATTTTTTTAAGCCAATCACAGTTAATTGCACCTATCTGCAGAGTGAAAAATCCCTCTGCATAACTTGGAAGAATTTGGAAAGTAAAAATTGCCAAATGATGCTCCAGGAAGTTTTTACAGCATAAAAGAGTGAACATAATAGATTTTAAGTCATGAATCAGGCATGAGCTTTGAAATAAATCAGCCAACTTTACAGTGAGATTAGTATGAGAAACTTGAAGGGGAACATCTTTTGGGATCATGCAGACAAATTGGTTGCAGCATTATCCTGCAGAATTCCTGAGATTGGTACAATGAGAAGAGAGCGACCAAAAAACTGTGCACTAGTACTGATGTTGTTTTGGTGTTGGGATGTAATTTGTACTGCTTAACAGAGAGAGAGACAGAGAAAGAGAGAGAGAGAGACAGAGAGAGAGAATGAATCTGAGGATTTGTAAGTTCAAATGAAAAGTTCTTTTTTGACTAAGTTTAGAACAGTAGGAAAGAGTGGCAGGTGTATTTTGATGTACTTAACAAAACCAACAAGAATTAAGTGTTACTACATGGGATTTTTCATAAAACATTTAAGGTCCTGGTCTTAGAAAGATCACATAAATGTGGGATACATTGAAGTTCATCGATTAGAACAGATTTTGGGAAAATCTGATACAAAATATCTTCCCTTTTCTTGTTACTGAAGATTTTAAAATTCAGACGAACTATGGAAGGAGAAGCAATTGGAATCTGGATATAAAACACTTTATTAAATTTGAAAGAGTAAATTGAGATGATAAAGGGAAATTAGGAACTGATAGCCATTGACTTAAATTTGTATTGCAGGATTATTATAAAGATCAATCTATAGGGCTGGGGATATAGCTCAGTGGCCTAAGTGCCTGCCTGGCAAGCACGAGGTCATAAGTTCAATCTCTGGTGCCACAAAAAAAAAAAATCTGTTCTCTAAAGATAAATCTATAGTATGGGTGTATATGTCTCCAGATATGGCTTTGTTATCAATTCTTATCAAGTCTGCCAATGGTATTGGCTACAGTTTGGATTTTCGGAGACAGAATAAATTTCCTAGTTATATTTAAGTCTGAAGGGTTTCCAAATAGTGTTCTATTTTAAATATCTTCTTGAGAATCTAACTAAGGTTATTTATTTATTTATCGTTTGCTTGTTTTTCAGTAGTCCTTATCAGGCCAATTGGAAAGGCAGTCAACACTGAATAGAGACAGGGTTGAGACTGCTCATTGAAAATAAAATAAATTTTGATTTGAAGTGAGTGGATTGTATGAGAACAGAACTGGTGAAAATCTTCTGGTTGATAAAAATACAGACAGGGTTGAGACTGCTCATTGAAAATAAAATAAATTTTGATTTGAAGTGAGTGGATTGTATGAGAACAGAACTGGTGAAAATCTTCTGGTTGATAAAAGTAAGTCTGAAACTTAGATTCCTCACAACAAGCCCGTCTTCTCGACTCTGTAATTCAGCTGTACCAACCAACTCTGGAAACAGATGGGTGTAGGAGAAATGATGGCAGCGGTTAAGGAGATTCAGAAATGCTGTTTTGACATGGTCTAATGAGTCTGTCTTATGAAAGTTTATAAATAGAGCGCTGGTCCATATGTCTATCAGCCTAAAAATAGAAGTTAAACTGCCTCAATCATTATATCAAATGCTGAAAATTAGAAATGTTGAAACGTATTTTAAAATCAGTATTTCCAGGAAATGTTCACCTGTCACCATGTCCCTAGAAACATAGCCTATGATGAAATATTTTTTCAATTGCAAATGTATTCCAGATAAGGTGATGACAGCTCATCACCATTCTTTCCATTTATAGTTCTAAAAATAATTAAGCCATCTTCTTGGGCTAACAGACTACATGGAGGGCAAGAGACTCAAATTAAAACCCAACAGCATGCACATTGGCAAAAGCTTACATATGCCAAGATATATCAAGTCCTTATAAATAATAACACATGAATAAAACAAGGACATATTGGTGCTATGATACATTACCCCAAACCATGACTTTAAATAACAAAAATTCATTATCTTACACTCCTGGAGAACTTTGGTTTCACTGGGCTGAAAGCTGTTTTGGTAAAATCATATAAATCTTTAATTTTGTCAGACACAGCTTCCCATCAGTATTTACATGACATATAGTGGCTGTAGACATTTCTTTCATCTCTAAAAGGTATATCTTTAAGTATAAGAACTTTCTAACCTGGGTATAAGAAAGAAGGATGAACCATGTCCATACATTAGTCATTATGTGTATAAGCTGTGTTACCTTTCAATCTACTTCTTTTCCTTCCCTTTCTACATTCATTCCATTCTAACAGAGATAGAAAGGATGCAGAAATATTTGACACCTGACCAAAAGTGACATGTTTATACCCATTCTGACCCTTGAGAGACTCCCCTTCAAGGATGCAGAAATAAGTCTTGCACGAAAATGTTGATGAATATCCAGTAGAGTGATTTTCAGGTAAGAATCTAAGATCCACATTGAGATGATCTTGGCAATTTTTATGACCAGGATCAAAGTTACCATTTGTGTTTTTGCTTTTTGTAGAAAATAAATAACAAGGAAATGCCTGTGATGGTGGAAGATGGTGTTGTTGGTTATGGTGGTAGAGGTGCTAGTGTGTAGTGGAGATATTTCCCCTGGGGAATATAGTGTTTTGTAAATAAGAAAGGGTGGGAAGCATCCATAGAACACTGCTATTGGTAAAAGGCAAACTATGTGTGGAGCATTTTCTATCACCTGAAAAAAATATATATTTAAATTGTTAACCTTAAATATCTAATAAAATTAGATTTTATTAAAGGAAATTAAAGTAAGATTTTTTGTTTAACTTTGAAAGAAATTACATGCTTCAAAAATTCCCTTAGATTCTTTA
>RJWT010026011.1:0-15949 GCA_004365215.1 Cuniculus paca | reverse complement strand
GCTCAGCAGGTCTTCTGGCAGGGTGAATCCAGCTCCAGGCTGAGGCGCTGCCAGCCGCCGCCTTCTTCTTTGTTTAAATTCTTTTTTTTCCTCTTTGTGGGCTTCAATTCATATTTTAGACTCTTCCTTGGTCCAGGGGACCCACTTCCTTTCTTCTTGTCCTCTCCATGATGTTATATTCCAGCATCTGAACTGTTTCTCTCAGAGAGACTGTTTACTCTGCTGTTTACTGTTCCGCCATCTTTAGCTCCTCCCCAGAAAGGTTTATTTCTTACAGTTTTGGGGGGTTTCAGTCCATACTTAGCTGGCTCCAAGGCAGGGTGGCGTGGCTGAGGGGCAGCCATTCACAGCAGCTGCAAGCAGCAAGTGCGAACCATGCAAAAGGGAAAAACACATCCCCATTCCAACCTTACATTGTATGTCCACTCCACCCCTGGGTGGGTGCAGCACTCACACTGCCAATCCCAGCACTAGATAAGGAGTCAATCACAAATGCTAGATTCAGCCACTTCCATCACTACATGAGGCTTGTGGGGGGCCATCTATATACAAGCCATAACACCTACTCAGCTATAAAGGAGGATAATCTCAAGGCTCTTAGGTGGATAGAGGCAACTGGCGATCATGCTCATGGATGAAATGGTTCAGAGTCACATGGGTGAATTTTGTGTTGTCTCCCTATATAACAAACTAAAGCAGTTAGTGGGATCCAAAATACACAATACATATTGGGAAAGTTAAAGGGGAGGAATTATCTAAAAAGGCAAGGAAGTGTCACTGTTAATCTATTATCATGATTTGAAATTCATATTGTCTTCATTGTTCTGATTAGTTTCATTTTATTCTGATTTGTTTGATTTTATTATACTTGATGGCATGGACAGCTATTTTAAAAGATAACAAAATATATAATTGCAGCCATTGAGGACATCCAATTATCTTGTTTAGAAACCCTGTATTGCTTTCATTGTTTTGTTTTGATTGATTTTACTCTATTCTTTGTTGATTGTAATATGTCTGAAGGTGTAGGCAACTATTCTGAAGATAACAAACATGGTAGCCACTGCTGTTTTACTAGTATCTTGAACTTCTGTATCGCTTACGTTGTTCTGCTTTGTTTGTTTTGCTTTGTTTTTGTTTTTGTTTTTTTTACTGTTTTAGTTTGTTGTATTTTGTTTGATTTTACTTATCCCTGATGGTATGGGCAGGAATATTGCAGATAACAAGAGGTATTATGGCAGTCATTATCAATTGCTTTTTACCCTGTTTAGAAGTCAGGTACCATGTTCATTGTTGTGATTGACTCTACTCTGTTTTATTTTGTGTGGTTGTATTCTTTTCAAAAAAAAGAAAAGAAAAGAAAAGAAAAGAAAAGAAAAGAAAAGAAAAAAGAAACCATTTCTTCTCTAATTTTTTTCTCTCAGGTATTTTGTCACAATGACAGAAAGGTCACTAACACATCCACTCTCTGGTCATAGCCAGCCTGTGACTCTCAGCTCATCACTTTGCAAGATGAACTTCATTTGTCATGGGAGGAAGCATAGTTTCAGACAAATGAAAGCAATATAGGTGTCTGTCTACTGCTCATAAGTCAACTGTGCCTCCATACTGCATTTAAATAAAAAAGCTCTGCACATTCTCCAACTGCAGAGCAATGATTATTGTAAGTCATGGAGGTGACATATAAGAGGTTTGGAAGAATATTTTCAAAATTGAAAAGGCATGCTACTTTAGGTGATATAACATTTTGTCAACTCAATATGGAACCAGCTGTCCTCTCACAGAATATCATTAGATGAAAGTCCACATTTCAGCCAGTGTAGTACAAGAAAATATAATGTACGAAATAATCCAAGTCCTGAGCATTTTGCTTTTGATCAGCACACCACCAAGTTTACATTTCTATTGCATTTATTATCCCTGACCTATATATTACATATAACACATTGACAAAATTGTATTTTTTAAAGAAAATTTTTATCCATCTGGTTGTGTAAACAAGTAGACACATTTAGCTTTGATTCTCTTTGACCTACTCTTCCCTGATGATTATGTGTGGACTCACTCCTACATTTCCAAACACAGCATTTGGTTTCGGTCACACATCTTTTATTAAAGTCAATGGCATCTGGGTGACTGTGCCCTCAGAGTCTGGGAATGCATGGCTCCAAAATTCCCTGAGGAAATGGAGTGCTGGTACCAGATTTAATAGTATGAGCAACACATTGCAAAGTGTAATGTTTTGGACCAGATCTGGAGAGTCCTGACATGGGTGACTTACAACATTATCCATCCCTACAAAGAGACTTTCCCTGCCTGTTTTGCATTTAAGATGATTGTACATTGTTTTAGTCCATTTGTGCTGCTATAAAAGAACACCTGACTCTAGGTACTTGCAAGGAAATTTATTTTTCATGATTTTGGAGGCTGGAATGTTCAAGATTAAGATGCCTTGAATGCTGTGTCCTCACATGGCAGAAGGCAGAAGGGCACAACAAAGAAGCTGATCTCCCTCCATCAAGTCCTTTTATAATAATAATGTATTTATGAGGAAATACTTCCCAAAAGCCCCACCACCTGACATTGTTGAAATAGGAATTGTGTTTCCAACACATGAACTTTTGGACCACATTTGGACCATGGCACACATTAAAAGAGATGGGTGAAGACTGTGTGTGTCTGTGTGTGTGTGTGTGAAGTGTGTGGAAAGGGACACATGCTCCATGTGCCAGGGCTCCCTGTGGGAGGCAAGTGAAGCCGAGAGAGGCCTTCCAGTTTCTAGTATCAGCCTCATCCAAAGAGTTCTGGGCAAATTAACACTCAGGCAGTAGACCAAAATCACCCTCCACTTAAAAAAGACATAGGTGAGGTTTTCCAGTTTGCTTCTTACAAAGAGGATAAGGGTGGCGAGGGGAACCAAAGTCACAATTTAAAGAGTATATATAAGCCATGTTTCTATACTTCTAAAGGAGATAAAAATTACCTGAAATAGGTATCCATATTCTTTGAAGGAAAAACATGGAGTGATCTTAGTTGACAATGTCTATACTAGTAAGGCCAGATATCTATGTAATTTAAAATTTTCCCTAATCCTTTCTTAATTTAAGCGTCCTTTTTCCTCTGGCAAATTCTATTCAATCCTCCAGAAAACATTTGCTGAGAGTGTACTATGTGTGGCCAGGTGCTGCTCAGGCCTGGTGTGAGTGGTAGACCAGCCAGAGAGGTCCTTCCCACAGAGCTAACGCTCCAAGAGGGAGACAGACCAGTAGTGAAGTAAACGGGAAAAAATCGTTGATAGACAACAGGGCTATGCTGAGAACTCAAACACAGTTCTAATCTTCCTGTCGAAAGAGAATGGTTGATCAGCCCATTTAAAAGAGTGGACAAGTCTCTCTCAGGAGAAGCCGGCAGAGCCAAAGTGAGGAGAAGGGCAGTCCAGGTAGGACAAATGGGAGAGCCCAAGTAAGCCAAGGAGCACACTGCTAGGCCCCAAGACAGTGGTTAGGCATTAAGTTCTTCCTCTGGCTGGGTCTGAGACAGGAAGACACTTGAACAAGTCCTATGACTTTTCAGTGGCAGAACCAGAATGAGAACCAGTTGTTCCCTTCCCTGCCCTTCAAACTGGCATAGATTCTCAGGCCACTGCTCGGTGTTGTGTCTGTGTTTGCATTTCTTTCTTTACCATCGAGTCTGTTTTCTTAGCTAGCCTTCTTTTTGGGCTTGGATCTTTAGCTCCTCTCTCCCATACCTTCTTTCAAGCTAAAATCTAAGATCTTATCTTGAGACCACCTTTCCAGATCACCTGTCCTACTTACGTCAACATGTTCATCTAATTCTTTCATATCAAAATGCAACTCTTAGGGAATTTTCACCCCAAACAGATAAATAATCATCCAACAAACATCATAGTGCTGAATGGTGGCTGTTAATCCCAAGAAAACGAGAGCTAGGGATCCACATGTCCATGAATGGTAGAATAGATAAATTGCAGAATAGCGGCATAATGGAATATTTTATAGCAATGATAATAAATGAAATAGTCCCACCGCCAACAATATGGATGAGTTTCACAAAGTTTGAGTGAGGGGATCTAGACATAAGACTATATGCCATATAATTCCATTTCCATAAAGTTCAAAACCAGGCTAATTTCTCTGTGGAGGAGGAGTCTGAACAGAGATGACCTTTGTGGGGGCTGCAGGGGGACGCTGCTCCTGTTCTCTATCCCACTTCGTATGTTCACTTTGTAGAAATCCATTGGGATTTGTAGAAATTCTCCCACTGTGTATATAATTTACTTACACAAAAAGGGTAGGCAAAATCGAAGAATGTTCCTAAAGAATCTCTCTAGAAATGTAGAGTACAAACCAATTTCCCAGGTGCTCCAGCTCTCTCTCTCCCCCTTTTCTGAGGCAGCCGGCTGCAGAGGTGGTGCAGGATCTGAGTCTACGTGGGTTTCACCCAGTTTGGCTCCACTTCAGCACGCGTGCTTCCTTCTCTTGCCGCGCACTTACCCATCTGCCTGTGGCATCCTCACGGGGTGGAGAAACCTATTTTACGGATTGAGCAGTAGAGGGGAGGGCACTTGTTTAAGGGCGCAAAGCAAGCAAACAGTTCAGAGTCAGGAATGACAGCCAGGCTCAGATACCAGGTCCTGACCTCTTGGCATGCGGTCATAAGCAAAGAACTGACTCAAGGAGAGGCCTTCTTCAAAAGAAGCCTGTCACTAAGTCCACCATTGTTCTCGGTACAGATGGCATTGTCCTATCCCAGTCTTCCTTGGGAATCGTAGTCTGCTCTTCTCTTTTCCCTCTTCCTCTCACATTCTCTTTTTTTGGCAGCACTTTTTTGAACACACGTCCTTGGCACTGAGCTAAATCCCCAGCCCTATTTTATTTTTTATTTGGAGACAGGCTCTCCTAACTTTCTAAGTTGTCTGGGCTGGGCTCAAACATATAATCCTCCTGCCTCAGCCTCCCAGAGTGCTGGGATGACAGGCATGCACCACCGCACGCACCCTAGATAGTCTTCATGCTTTTACATTCACAAGATGAAGCAGCATTCTAGAAAGAAAAATACCAGTTTATAGAGACTCCAGTGTGGCCTCTGTAAATCTCATCACATGAAAGGGCAGTTTATTTGGCGAGGTTAGAGGGCAAGTTACAAAATCCACACAACTGTGGAAGTGGCATGTTAGAAAACCTGGGGGAGTGGTGGTTATAAGAAGTTTTTACCTGCTTTTCTTATAGATGGTTCAGTAACCATCATTTCTTGGTTACCCAGCAAGGTTGGTCATTACAGTCACCCCTCAGCTAAGCCCCCAAGCCCAGTGGGCCAAGCATGCTGCTCTGCCTCCTCATGTTGTCCTCCTGCCCTGTCCTCTTGAGCCTCGGCTTTTCTGTTCAGTCTATTCCCCAGTCCAGATGCTCCCCACAGACCAGGTAGACCAGGCATATGATTCTCACACATTTTGCTTGAGGCTTAGCTGGAGCTATTTCTCTATGTAGTGGATTAACTAATGGTCAACTTATAACACCCAGCTGAACTGAGTCAGCATGGTGCCGGGTGTGGAGGGCCCACCTCAGGATTGTTGCCAACAGCATAAAAGCAGAACTGGAGGGAAAGATGGTGTGCAGTTGATTCTCCTGGAGAAGCTTGTTGTGTTGGTTTTCCTGATATGAACTCAGCTCTTCTCATCCTCAGAGGAGCTCGGGACTTTGCTGTCACTGAGGATGGCTGTGGTTGTTTTCAGCGGAGCTCTGGTTCTCACTTTGAGTGTCACTTCCTGGCTCCCAGTGCAGATCCCTCAGCCTACTGGCACAGATGTTTCATCACGCAGGTGCAGACTTTCTAGCTTCCACCACTGACCTTTGAGCCTTCCCAGTGCAGATCCTTGATACAGGCTTGCATGAGACATTGCCATGGGCTCTAGGTCTCCAGCTGGACTTGTGCAGGACACTGCCATAGAACCCAGGCCCTCAGCTGGATTCTTTGGGGTCTCCTGCACTCTTTTGCATTTGACTATTTAGGTGAATATTATAAAATAATCCCATAAATTATGCATCCTGTTTAACACCTTTTCCCTTGTAAACCCTGACTACAACACACTGTCCTGGTGACTTTGTAGGTGGCACGCTCCATTTCTGTCTTGTGAGGGGAGTTTAGGCTTCCTCTCCTCTGGCAGGGAAGATAGAGGATGCTCCTCAATCCTCCCAGCCATGGCCGTTTCCTGCTGACCTGATAACTGGCACTACTGCACACACTGACTCTCTGTGCAATGCCCTGCCTGGCCTGTCCAGCTATCACACCAGGACTCTCCTGCAGTCAGACTTGGCCGCGAGTGTTCCCTGAACACGCCCCATGTTTCTGCCTCCTCCAGAACCTCATTCCTTTCCATCTGCCTGGAGCACCTCTCTTTCTTCCCCAAATCGACTGTGGATCTAATTTCAACTCACAGGAACCCTCTCTGTCCTCTGCCTAACACTCCCCAGATGATTTCGCCTGCACTCCTTAGCCAGTTCTTATTCCACCTTATGGTTTGAGTCAAGCCTTCAAGACGGCAAACTTCTAAAGAGCAAAGATGGCGACCTTCGCACCTCTGAAACTCCAGCAGTACATGTGCGTGTATTCACGGCTTCATTCACTCAACGCATTTACTGACGCTGCTTCAGAAAGGCCTTCCTTGACCGTCCTGTCTGAAGTGGCCTTCTATACTACTGAATCCATGCAGCGCACTTGCTTATAACTCATTCCACTTGAGGAGTACTTCACTCTCCCTTTCAGTGCAACACCAATCAGTCTTGTTCAGCTTGGTGGCAGAGTAGGTGCTCAGTCAGTTGTTAGACGAATGTGTCAACAAGAAGTGAATGAATGAGGGCTGGGGATTTAGCTCAGCAGCTCAATCACTCGCCTGGTAAGTGTAAGGTCGTAAGTTCGATCCCGGGTACCAAACAACCAAAACAAAACAAAAAAAGAAGTGAATGAATGAGCTGGATGCAGTCCCAGCTATTTAGCAGGCCATGGCAGGAAGATCTTTTAGGCCCAGAAGTTTGAAGCCTTGTCTCAAAACAACACCCAAAATGTAAATTTTTTTAAAAAGAGATGAATGATGAAGTATACATGTGTTAAAGTCTTCACAGGGCTTACAAAGAGCAAACAGGTTGAGAGCCCTAGGTCGGAGAATTGTCTGTGGTCCCAAGGTGTGCTAGGTTAGTGTGAGGGCTGTGTGTTAACCACACAGGGCTTTGTGTTACCTGAGTTTAAAAATGACTTTAAGGAGGAAAAGTTTACTTTGGCTCAGAGTTTCAGTTCATGGTCAGCTGGCTCCAAGGCAGAAGAAACATCATGGTAAAAGGCATGGCAGAGGAAAGCTGCTCACCTCTTGACAGCCAGGAAACAGAGAGAGGAAGACAGCCAGAGAGAGAAGACAGGGTGGGGACGTGAGAAGTCACTCCCAAGCCATTCCCCCAATGACCCTCTTCCTCCAGCAGGGCCCCAGCTCCCAACAGCACATCCAGCAGTGAATTCATCAACGGATCAATCCATGACCCGATCATTTTCCAAAAGCCCCCTCTCTGAACACATGAAAGTTCTGGGAGATTTTTTTTTCTCAACCCTAACAGGCTGCTTGCCCACCACATACTTTATGCCCTGTCCCTCTTCACTAGCTGGTTGGAATGGGCGTGCTCTGCCTCAGGGCGAAGTTGCAATTCTCCACAAATGCCATGGCATACTCGTCTCTAGAAGCAAAAGCTCAAGTAAGATGAATCACACACAGTTGGGGCTGCTCTTCAAGGCCTGACTAGCTTCCAGGAAAAGTGTCAGTCTCATAAATTTAGGAAGAGTTAACAGAATTTTAAGAGAAAGTAAAATGAAATAGCAATGAAGTCTCCAGAGTGAATGTTCTGTCCCACTTGGCCAGCATCCAGTCCAAACATTATTAAGGACTCAATGGGCATGAGAAACCCTGGTAGAAGCTGAAAGATAATGTATTTATTTTGTTTTGTTCTGTTCTGTTTTGTTTTGTTTTAGAGACAAGGTCTCTCTGTGTAGCCTAGGCTGGCCTTGAACCTGCAGGGATCCTCTTGCCTCAGCCTCCCAAGTGCTAGGATTATAGGGGTGTACCACCACCACGCCTAGTGTGAAAGGCTATTATAAAGCCTCTGTACTTGCAGAGGCTGACCAGCAAGGTTTCCTCTCCTTTGGGATTTCAGTCAGACCAAGTGGACTCTTCCCAGGGCTCACTGTATTTGGTGTGTATGAAAATTCCTTCTGTGTCCATCACTAGAATGATTTATCATTCATAAAGTGGATTCAAGAGGAAAAGTTCAAATTAAAGAGATTACGCGGATCCCCTTTAGGGATTTTCATTTCATATTGGCATTTTTGTTGTTGTTCCTTTTGGTATATGAGCACCAAACCAAAGACAGGCCTGCCCACAAATATACCTATGAAGCCAGGAAGTCACTATGAAAAGAATCACCCTACCAACAGCTAAATGTCCCCAGACAGTTATGTCCCCAGACAGTTTCTCCTTATATAGGTCTCTTCTTATTCGCGGAAGCCTTTTGTGTTCCCGTCTCTCACTGACATGTGAGCAGATGGTGACGAAGGTACCTGCCTAGACACAAATATCCACACATACTCCATTCACCTGTTTAACCCATACCCACTTTCCTGGTTGCTGGTTTCAAGTGAACTTGGTACGAGCAGTGGGTGGAACAGCTGATACATTTTTTGGAGGTAATCCTTGGTGACTACACACCCTAGAGCAGACAGACTGGTACTTTCCTAGGGTTATAAAGCAAAATTCTTTTATATGCTTCAAGTTTACAACTCGCGTATATGGGTGTTTCTGTTGCCCTTAATGCATTAAGAGCCTGCAAAGTTCCATGTGGTCCAGTTTGGACTCGCTTCTCAGGAACGCTTCCTAAACATTTTGCAGAGTGCTGGGAAACTCTAAGCCACAGCCCGGCGTGGGCTGCTGCATGCTGGAATTTCAACATCTACATAGCATGATTTTCAAAGGAATCCGGACTTTGGCAGGTGACTCCAAAGTGAAGTCCTATGCCAGGTCCATGCTACTCACTTTTCCCCATGGCCCAGTGTAGAGGGATAGTTTCTCCCCGTTTTCCAGGAAGTGAAGTCAAGGTGCACGGTGGCTGAGCCCCAGAGCTCCACGTGCATCATTCCTATGGCCCAGTGGTGGTGGTGTTTTCTAGGTCCTTAGAAATGCCAAAGGGAGGGAGAATTCTGAGATTGTGGTTAAACCAGATATCAGGCAGCACCTGATAGCTGTTACAGATCTTGGAGGTTTGAACCTGTGGAAGAGGGATGTGGGTGACATGACGAGATGTGGGTGACTGGAAGAAACAGGAGAAAGAGCTGGCACTGGAACTTTTGGAAAGATGAAATAGAAAAAAAAGTTGAAAAATAACATGTGGCTCACCAGGAGGTGTAGTTTAGACCTCACTGGGTGGAAAAGGAGGAACTGCTTGACCCTGAACCAGGCCTGGTGACATTTGTGTAACCTAGCTGAGGAAGTGTTAGATTTCCTTTGCTCTGACAAAATACCTGAGAAAATCAACTTAAAAGCAGGAAAGGTTTATTTTGGCTCACTGTTTCAGAGGCTTCAGTCCATGGTTACTTGGCCTCATGCCTTTGGAGTCTGTGGTGAAGCAGAACATCATAGTGGAAATGCATGTTGGAAGAGGCTGCCCACCTCATGGTGGCCAGGAAACAGGAGGCAAGAGGGAGGGCTGTGGCCCAATATCTGCCCCAAGAAACATTCTCAGTGACCTAATTTCTTTCTACTCTACACCTCCCAGAGATTCTACTCCCAGTAACACCACAGTCTGGGAACCAAACCATTAACAGAGGGGCCCTTCCACAGGGAACACTTTGGTTCACACTGTAGCAGGGGGAAGGATGGAGATGGCTTGAAAACTACTGCAATAATCCTTATCACAGGTACTGAGGGTCACACCAGACCAGCAAACTGGGCACAGAGATCGGTATGCGGGCCACCTTAGGTTGCAAGGAAGTCTATGATCAGCAGATATTGCTGCTTCTGTGGCAATTCCCACTTCACAACTGCCTTAGATGTAGAAGGAAGAATTAGCTCAAAGACGAAAACAATCAAATGTATAGGAAATGCAGTTCATATTCAAAATGTTGGCCCAATGGACCCAAAGAAGGGTGAAACTTTCCATGTCCTAAGTCAATTTTTAGAAAAACAAGGAAGCTGCTTATGCCCCCTGGTGGCTTTCAGGAAAACTTAACTGAAAGGACAGAAAGAAAAGGAGACACATCTCTCCTTTGTACCCAGATGTCAACTGATTCAACAGCACTGTGAACACTGATGAAGGCAGCCCAGAAACCCCTACCAGACAAGCCTCACCTTGTCAAGGTCGGGCCACATCCTGTGGCTCCTCTGCTAAGCTGAGCCAGTGGTTCTGCCCCTCCCAGCTGGACCATGGCAGCCACCAAGATTCTAACTCAGCTGCCCCCAGCTCCGAGTGATGGCTGACACAGAGTGTCTGACAACGCTCAGTCAACAGTCCTGCTGGCTCCCTGTCCACTCCAGCTGCCCGGAGGCCGGACGCATCATTCTGCATGGAGCACATGGTTCACTTGGAATGAGGCTGCCAAAAACTATTAAATATAGATCTCCCTTTTTTGGGTAAAAGTTACAAATTTATTTCCAAGTATTAACTTCTATTTCACTTTTCTGCCTGCTTAGGCAGCATCTTACTACACAATGTCACTCTTCTTCCATTCCCCAAAATGTGCATTTGATTTCCTGACCTATTTAATAATGCTCTTCAGCTAACCTGTGTGGCTCCGTGGAAAACCTATTTGAAGATGCAATGCCTCCTCCTGAATTTGCTGGCATGCAGAAGAATAATGCAGGAGCAGTTGGGGGCAAGATGGAAACAGTCTAGTCATTATCAGTTAAAGTGTAACTGAATACAGCGACCTGCTGAGCGAGGCATTGGGGGCAACCCACGAAATGCAGCTGCTTTTCCAGATATCCTGTTGTTTGGTTGTGTCTCCAACAAAACAAGCAAAAATGCGCATAATTGTACCAAGGCCTCAAACTCATTTTATTCCTCCATTATACCAAGGAGATGGAGAGTGGGGTGCTACTGGAGCGAGTCTCTCTCCTGGGCTCCTATGAATAATTGTTTATCCACATCCTATTAAGGAAAGGCAGCCATTAGAAAGTTCTTGCCCTTCTCGCATTAGAGTGCCCTTTGTGAACGGCCATTTAAAATGAATTCCAATTCCACGGTTTTGAAGATCTGTTTTAATATTTTGAATTTTGCAGATAACTGTAATTTATCTCCAGTAATAAATAAAACCTTTTTATTGCTTTAACGGTTTTGAATGGAAATATTTAAATTGCAGTGTACATTTCCTTAGGGTCTACTGAATGAACTTGAATCATTTCCTTGAATTCAGCATTGTTATCACTAATGTCAACTATCCAACTGTCTAGACATGATGATGAGCTGTTGAGATGTTTAGGGTTCCCAGGCTTGGATTGGGAACTATTTTGTTAAAACTTGATTTTGACTACTTTTCTTTTGGTTGATACCTGTGCCCAGTCCTGTATACAGCAAATCTTGTGACTCCTACCAGGTGGTCACCAGCCAGCCCCTGCCCACTCCTGAAGAGCTGAGGAAACTGAGGTTCCCTGACCTCTGCCACTTGTCCAAAGTCAGAAAATAGTAAGTAATCCTGGATCAGAAAATTGTCTGGGTTGCCTTTTGAGACCAGGTTCCCCACACATATTTTTTCCTTCTTTAAACTTACTGAGGTTAATCCAAGGATGCAGTTGCTAGTGGCACCTGGTCAGAAGGTTGCTGCAGGTCTAATGTCAGCACTTCCCACCCACAGGCACCAAGATATGATGTGTGCCCTTCTGTTAGCATGTCATTTCCAACTCACTTTATCCTTTTACTGTGCCACTAGAAATTTCTTTGGCGATGCATCTCCATGAAGCACACACTCTTTACCCTACATCACATGCCCACACAGGTCTCCCTTAAGTGGGGCATGAGCTGCAGTGCAGATTCCAGCTGACTCTAGCTGCTAACAGGCAATTTTGTTGCCTTCCCTTCTGAGACACTATCTATGTTCCAGATGGTGAAGCAGCTAGATAACCAACCTATAGATAAGCAAGGTCTACAATTCATCACACACCAATAATGCTGACACATAGCAGTTTCCATCTCTTAACAAAGGCAACACCTGAGCAATAGAAATGAAAAATGCACTCGATATAATAGTCAATTGCTCTCCAGACTTTCCCACTAAATAGCATTCCTTCATTTCCAAACTTTCCCAACAGATATGCTAGGGACATTATCAGAAATACTAATTACTGCATGCATAACCACCAGCTGCTGTAGCTGCAGAAGCTTCAATTGCAGTTGGCTACATCCCGGTTATTTTTCTGGCCTTCTTAGTTAAATGATTAATGGAATTGTATTAAGTGTGTCACAGCATGGCTCTCGAGAACCAGAAGAAAACCAGGGGGACTAGAGATAGTCATTTTTTGTTTCTACAGAGCCGTCCCTCATGATGCTGCAAAGGGCCACTCCCAGGGGCCACTGTGGCTCTTTAGATCTTTTATCACCACTCGTGCTACATCCAACTTCTGATGAAGTGAACCCAAAGTAACCTCTCTGTGAGTGACACGCCTGCACAGGAATTCCCCAAGATCTCTGTGTGAAGGACATTGACGCAGTTTAGGTTAGAAGCTTTGCTGGGGGGAAAACCCAAAACCAGTAATAAAAATTTATTTTCAAAAATACAATAAATTGAAAGACCACTAATGGGTCTTTTGGGGTCAACAGTAAAGAGTTTAAGAGAGATGTAATGTGGATTTTTTTCCCCACTTTTCTTTTGCAGAGTTGGATCTCTTTTGCGAGACACCTGAGAATCTTTTTATTGCTACAGATTCAGACATTGTTATTGTTAAACTTACAAGGATTTTTTCCTCTTTGGTAACATGTAACTACAACTATTAGAGACCTGGAAAAAATTTAAGATATGATATTTAAAAATGGAACCATAAGCAGGAATTATGTACACATACTTAGATTTAATTCTTCAGTAATCCAAACTATTCTTTAGTGAAGTATTCTCTCTGTACATTGTAGTCACACCTGGTAAGTGATACAGGCCATGGTACTGTAAAGAAAAACCACAAATTCACACATAAACAGATAACTGTAATTTACAAACTATTTTATTGCTTTAACAATTTTGAGTGAAAGCATGTAAACCATATAAATCAAGATAGAACTTAAAATCAAAGATGGAACTATACTGCACTGTGGATATTGTAAACAATGAGAAAACAAAAAGCATCTAAAATTGTTGAGATGTTCCACTGTTAATTAAGTTTCACAGTGTTTCACTACACAGAAGTCCAATAGATATCAAAGCATGACACATTTCAAATTTTAAAAATTGACTTTCTGCAAAAAAGAGTACTGTGATGATGGATATGTTATGTGTTTACACTGTGCAAGGTGGTAGCTGTTGTGGGTTGTGTCTCCTAAAAGATACCCGAAAGTCCTAATCCTAGATGCTTGTGAATGTGAGCTGATTTGGAATTAGAATTTTTGCAAATGTACTAAGGTAAGGTCACGTTGGGGTGTGGGCTCAAGTCCAGTATGACTAGCATCCTTATGGAAAGATGACTCAGACACTGAGAGCTGAAGGTGGCAGACCATGTGAACGAGGAGACAGTGCCCACTTCAAGCACTGAGCCCTACCACAGTGATCAGCAGCCAGCAGCAGCTCAGGAAAGGCAAGAGGATATCTCTCCCAGACCTTTTAGCAAGCAGGAATCTGGTCATACCTTCATTTCAGACTTCCAGCCTCTAGCACTAAGAGTAAATTGAAATTCCTCTCTTAAGTCATAAAGGCTGTGTCATTTGTTACCAGAAAGCCATAAGCTACATATGGATATAGAACGCTTGAAACCTGGTTGGTGAGGCTGTGGAACAAAATTTTAAATTTTAAATAGACACATGTGGCTGATGGCTACTTTCGGGGCCAGGGCAGCCCTATCACTTTGTGTGACTTCTATCATAGGCTAATAAATTGGAGCCCTTTGTCAAGCTGGTTCTTCAAACCAAAATTAAGAATAAATCATAGTTTTATTGACCTCCTCCTGTATCTGTATGCACACGTATTATTTGATTTAGAAGTTAATAAAATAGTTCTCATCAGCAACTTCCAAATTACAGTCTGGCCGTCTTTCAATATTTTAAAATGTGCTGGATGAACACATAAAACTACATATAACTGAGCTAAAAGCCTTAACCTCTGAATTGACAAACCTAAAATGTTTTTGTTTCATGATCAAAAAGTTCCATTAGTTGAGGGATGCTATTCAGACTCACTGAATACTGAATTAAGAAAGTGTGATGAATTGAACTTCATGAAGTATTCATGAGCTCTCATTTAATGCTAATTAAATTTTTTAAAAGGCCTATGCTAAATGATTTTAAGACCCTGGCTCAGACTGACAAGCATGAAAAATTAAAGTTCAGAAGAAAATTCAACCCCAAATCACATAGTTGAATTACACAAGTTAGGAATACATTCAGGAGTCTTTTTTTCTTTTAATAATGAATCCCTGTAGCCTGTAACATTAAAACAGACTTTAAAAATCACTTTTTTCATATCCTTTGATCATTAAACAAAACGAAACTGCGCTAGTCACTAACAGTCTGCTCTGCTTTATACATGCCAGAAAAACGATGGATGCCACTGTCTGGAAGGCAGCTAGAACACTTAGTGTCATCCCAAACTCTGTACAACAGTAAGATTTGCTACACTATATATTTTTTTAAAAAATACCACTTTTACTTGAAATTGCAGATGAAAAAATATGTTGAGGAAACTAAGCTATATACACATATAAGCTATTTTGAAGGTTTAAAAACTAAGAATTATGGAAATAATGTATTTAGAAACTTTAATTCTTGGTAAAATTGAAATAGTTGAGACATTTTCTTAGAAGACATCAACTCTGACAACAAACTGGATATAAAAGTGGAACAAATTTACTTAGATTAAATTTCAAAATAAACAGCCCACATATTTTGTTGTTGCTGTTATTGTTGTTTTTGGAGACAGAGTCTCTCCATGTGGTTTGGGCTGGCCTAGAACTTGCAGAGATCCTGCTGTCTCAGCCCCCCAGGTGCTGAGATTACCGGCATGCACCACCACGGCCAGCAACAGCTAATATATTTTAAAAGTAAAAATTCAGCTAAAAGATCCATTTTCTAGAGAACCAGCAATTTAGAACCTTAATTTTTGTTAAATAACAATAAGCTTTTAAATAAGACATTTTGTTGAAAATTTTAGGTGTGCAAACTTTGAATAGCCCCCTTACCAAGTCCTAAAAGCTACAAGTAGGTAAATTCTTCACATTCGGTGAAAAGCAAAGGGAACTGGGAGTGGGAAGAACAGTCAGTGTCTTAGTTTGTTCAGGCTGCTGGAAGAGAACAGATTGGCAGGTAAAGACAACATCAAATGCCAACATCAAAGTGCCAGTTGAATTGCTATCTGGGGAGGGTTCAGTTTCTGTTCCATACATGATCTCTTGCTGTGCCTTCACCTAATGGAAGGGGCAAGAGAACATGCCAAGTCCTCTTCCGAAAAGAAACTAATTCCTGAAGTACTTAGGAATCAACCTAACAAAAGAAGCAAAAGATCTATTCAATGAAAATTACAGTACTCTGAAAAAAGAAATTGAAGAGGATCTCAGAAAATGGAAAGACATTCCTTGTTCATGGATAGGAAGAACAAACATTGTGAAAATGACCATTCTCCCAAAATTGTTATACAGATTTAATGCAATCCCCATCAAAATACCATTAGCATACCTCACAGACTTAGAGAAATCATTCTTAAAATTCAT